>JADBJO010015801.1:0-22500 GCA_016801955.1 Conus betulinus | reverse complement strand
ATCCCCACCCCCCTTCCTCTCTCCACCCCCCCCCCCCCACCCCCCCCACCCCCCCATGCCCTCCTCCCTCTCTCCCACACATACACCTTTATTTACTTTAGTTTCTTTTGGATTTCCGGGGTGGGGGTGCCTTTGTTTATATAAGGGGATTTGTTTTCTTTTATGATTTTCTTTTCCTTTCTTTTCTTTTTTTTCTTTTTTTTTTTTTTTTTTGCAAGTGTGTGGCTGTGATCGCCGTTTCTTTGTGATAGGAAGACGAATGTTGCTTGCTATTTTATTATTATTATTTTTAGATTTCTGTGTGTGTGTGTGTGTGTGTGTGTGTGTGTGTGTGTGTGTGTGCGCGCGCGCGCGCGCGCGTGTGTGTATGAGACAGAATTACGAATTACATGCCTTCTCTGCTTCTGGCCCACTCTCCTGGAACAAACTCCACCACTCTCTGTCCGTCAACTGCTTGCTTTCTCTTCTTTGAAGACTGCTCTTAAAACTCACCTATTGTCCTCATCCTAAAGCGGCTGACACACGAGCCTCCCCGCCCGTACGCTTCGGAAGTACCGGTCGAACCCGATCCTAAACGTAGCGTCTGTCATAGTACATGAAGAAGAAAAACCGTTACAGTGGGTAGGCCTACAGGCTGCAGGGGGAATAGCGGGGATCGTGGAGAGGACTGTTAAGCTCTGAACACGGAGCCTTTTCGTCCGTACAGTGAGACGAAACGTTTGAACCTGTGCGATCCGACCAGTCAGTGTCGAACGCACGGAGGTGCTTCACGATAGTTTTAAAACCTTCGAGTCTGATCCCACATGCCGCTTCAGTGGACTGTACAATTAAATACGAAGCTTTTTCTCGAATATGTAGATTCTTATAATTTTTTGAGTTGACATTCCAAAGTACATCATGGCCTTGGTACGATTCAATCAAATGTTTGGTCTCCGAATCGGACAGTCTGACCACGTTGCTGGACGACGCCATTTTTCCTTGTGTCATGGGTGTTGGCTCAATGCTTGAGCGTTGATGTGTTGGAGGATACTAACGGTCCGTTTCGAATAGATCACGGTGTATCCCGAATGGTCGGGTTTATAGGGATGCCGAAGTCCCTTTGAGATGTACTTTATATATATAATGGAATATCTCAGAAAGTACTCGGTCGATCTTTGTAAAAATGAGCAGGTACGTTCATTATGGGTCAAGGATGATGCCCGATGTTTTAGTTTACCTCTTTATAGCCGTTACTAACGGCTGTAAACGGGTTTTCTTCTTTATGGAATATCTCAGAAAGTACTAGGCCAATCTTTCTGACAATTTGTAGGTATGTTCATTACGGGTCATGAATAATGCCCGATGTTTTAGTTTACCGTTATAACCGTTACTACCGGCTGTAACTGCCTGTAACGGTTTTTTCTTTTTATGGAATATCTCAGAAAGTACTTGGCCGACCTTTATGAAAATTAGCAGGTATGTTCATTATGGGACACAGATGATGCCCGATGTTTTAGTTTACCCCGTTATAACCGTTACTAACGGCCTGTAACGGTTTTACTTCTTCATGGAATATCTCAGAAAGTACTTGGCCGATCTTTCTGAAAATTTGTAGGTATGTTCATTGTAGGACACGAATAATGAGCGATGTTTTAGTTTACCGTTATAGCCGTTATTAACGGCTGTAACGGTTTTTCTTCTTTATGGCATATCTCAGAAAATACTTGGCTGATCTTTGTGAAAATTAGCAGGTATGTTCATTATGGGTCACAGATGATACCTGATGTTTTAGTTTGCCCTGTTATAGCCGTTATTGACGGATGTAACGACCTGTAACGGTTTTTCTTCTTTATGGAATATCTCAGAAAGTACTTGGCCGATCTTTCTGAAAATCAGCCAGTATATTCATTATGGGACACATATAATGCCCGATGTTTTAGTTTACCGTTGTAGCCGTTACTAACAGCTGTAACGGCCTGTAAAGGTTTTTCTTCTTTGAGGAATATCTCAGAAAGTACTTGGGCCGATCTTTCTGAAAAATAGCAGGTATGTTCATTACGCGTCACGGATGATGCCTGATGTTTTAGTTTACCCCATTATAGCCGTTACTAACGGCTGTAACGGCCTGTAACGGGTTTTCTTCTTTATGGAATATCTCAGAAAGTACTTGGCCAACCTTTATGAAAATTAGCAGGTATGTTCGATATGGGTCAAAGATGATGCCCGATGTTTTAGTTTACCCCGTTATAGCCGTTACTAACGGCTGTAACTGCCTGTAACGGTTTTTCTTTTTTATGGAATATCTCAGAAAGTACGTGGCCGATCTTTCTGTAAATTTGTATGTATGTTCATTAAAGGTCACGAATGATGCCCGATGTTTTAATTTCCCGTTACCCCGTTAACGGCTGTAACGGCCTGTAACGGTTTTTCTTCTTTATGGAATATCTCAAGAAAGTGCAGGGCCGATCTTTCTGAAAAGTTGTAGATATGTTCATTATAGGTCACGAATAATGAGCGATGTTTTACTTACCGTTAGAGTCGTCACTAACGGCTGTAACGGCCTGTAACGTTTTTTTTTTTTCCTTATGGCATATCTCAGAAAAATACTTGGCCGATCTTTCTGAAAATTAGCAGGTATGTTCATTATGGGTCACGGATGATGCCTGATGTTTTAGTTTGTCTCGTTATAGCCGTTATTGACGGCTGTAACAGCCTGTAACGGTTTTTTCTTCTTCATGGAATATCTCAGAAAGTACTTGGCCGATCTTTCTGAAATTAGGAGGTATGTTCATTATGCGTCACGGATGATGCCTGATGTTTTAGTTTACCATTATAGCCGTTACTAACGGCTGTAACGGCCTGTAACGGGTTTTTCTTCTTTATGGAATATCTCAGAAAATACTTGGCCGATCTTTGTGAAAATTAGCAGGCATGTTCACTATGCTTACGGATGATGCCCGATGTTTTAGTTTACCGTTATAGCCGTTACTAAGGGCTATATCGGCTCATAATTTTTTTTTCTTCTTTATATAATATCTCAGAAAGTACTTGGCCGAACTTTCTGAAAATTTGTAGGTATGTCCATTATGGGCGCGGATGATGCCCGACGTTTCAGTTTACCGTTGTAGCCGTTACTGACGGCTGTAACGGCCCATAATAGTTTTTCTTTTTTATGGAATGTCTCAGAAAGTACTTGGCCGATCTATCTGAAAATTTGTAGGTATGTTCATTATGGGTCACGGATCATGCCCGACGTTTAATTTACCGTTATGGCTGTTACTAACGGCTACACCGACCCATAACGGTTTTTGTTTTTTTATGGAATATCTCAAAAGTAAGTGGCCGATCTTTCTGACAATTTGTAAGTATGTTCAATGGGTCACAGAGATGCCCGATGTTTAAGTTTACCGTTATAGCCGTTACTAACGGCCCATAATGGTTTTCTTCTTGATGTAAAATCCCAGAAAGTTCTCGGCCGATCTTTCTGAAAATTTGTAAGTATGTTCATTATAGGTCACAGATGATGGCCGATGTTTACCAGAATAGCCATTACTAACGGTTACACCATAACGGTGTCCAGCCTAGTTCAATGATCATCTGTAGGACACTTACGTATGGGTGGTACTTGCTATTAACAAAAAACGGGCTGCTCTTCGTTGCACTGCCTCAATGGTGGTGATGTGATCGTTTGTGTACCGGTCCCAAACAATACTTGCATATTCCAGGACTGGGCGCACCAGAGCTTTATAGGCAGTCTCTTTGATGTGGCGGGCAGCTGATCTTCAGGCTGCGCCTCAGGAAGCCGAGGATCTTGTTGGCTTTGCGGGTGATATTGTTTATGTGGAGGTCCCAGCTTAGACCTTGAGAGATGGTAACCTCCAGGTATATTTGGTCGAAGTGACATTTGACTCTTTTCCTTTTTTGAAGGTATTTGTATAGAACTGGTGTACTGACGATGACAAGGTGATGTCACATCACCACTGGCCCCACATGAGTCAAGAACTATAAACATTAATTGGCCATTTCAGTCAGCCTACTTCCACGTGTGTGTGTGTGTGTGTGCGTGCGTGCGTGTGTGCGTACGTGCGCGTACGTGCGCGCGCGCGCGTGTGTGTGTGTAGTGTGTGTGTGTGTGTGTGTGTGTGTGTGTGTGTGTGTGTGTGTGTGTGCGTGTGTGTGCACGCACACGTGACCATCGAATTTTATTATTGAAAAAAAAAACAAAACAGTTTCTCTTCATCTATTTAGATTTTTTTGCTAGTACTTTTCTTGTAGTAGTAGAATGCTGTAAAATTTCGGTAAATTAATCAACGAAAGTAAAATTATGTATCTTTCTGAAATCCATCCCGAAACAGTAAGGCTTTCAGTTATTTTAAATAACAACAAACAACAACAACAACTTGAAAACATGATGTGGCAATCCTGAAATCTTCCAGTGAGCCCGGTGGTTTTTTAAATAACCACTGGAACTTAAAACAAAACAAACAATGTGCATTCAATGTTGCAGGTCTCATTCACGGGGGAACCATACGACTGGCTAAACAGAAGGAAATCGGAGAGGCGCACGGAAAGACGAACAAAATGAAACCACACGTCCATCATCGCTGGGTTCTAGACCACGTGAACGTCACCCAGGTGTCTTAGACCACGTGACCATCACCCCAGTGTCTTAGACCACGTGACCGTCACCCCCAGCGTCTTACACAACGTGACCGTCACCCCCAGCGTCTTACACTACGCGACTATCACCTCCAGTGTCTTAGACTACGTGACCCTCACTCCAGTGTCTTAGACTACGTGACTGTCACCCCCAGTGTCTTAGACCACGTGACTGTCACCCCCAGTGTCTTAGACCACGTGACCATCACCTCCAGTGTCTTAGACCACGTGACCGTCACCCCAATGTCTTAGACTACGTGACCGTCACCTCCAGTGTCTTAGACCACGTGACCGTCACCCCCAATGTCTTAGACTACGTGACCATCACCTCCAGTGTCACAGACCACGTGACTATCACCCCAGTGTCTTAGACTACGTGACAGTCACCCCAGTGTCATAGACCACGTGACCATCTCCCCAGTGTCTTAGACTACGTGATCGTCATCCCAGTGTCTTAGACCACGTGACCATCTCCCCAGTGTCTTTAGACTACGTGATCGTCATCCAAGTGTCTTAGACCACGTGACGGTCACCCAGTGTATTAGCACACGTGACCGATACCCCCAGTGTCTTGGACCACATGACCGTCACCCAGGTGTCTCAGACCACGTGACCGTCACCCCTAGTGTCTTAGACCACGTGACCGTCACCCCAGTGTCTTAGACCACAAGACAGTCAAACCAGCGTCTCAGACCACGAGACCATCACCTCCAGTGTCTTAGACCACGTGACCGTCACCCCCAGTGTCTAAGACCACGTGATCGTCATCCCAGTGTCTTACACCACGTGACCATCACTGTAGTGTGTCTTAGACCACGTGACCATAACCCCAGTTGTATTTTAGACAAAGTGGCCATCTCTCCTTTGTCTTACACCAAGAGGCCATCTCTCCTGTGTTTTTACACCAAGTGGCTATCACTCCAGTGCCTTACACCAAGTGGCCATCACTCCAGTGTCTTACACCAAGTGGCCATAATTCCAGTGTCTTACACCAAGTGGCCATCTCTCCTGTGTCTTACACCAAGTGGCGATCACTCCTTTGTCTTACACCAAGTGGCCATCTCTCCTGTGTCTTACACCGAGTGGTCATCTCTCCTGTGTCTTACACAAAGTGGCCATCTCTCCTTTGTCTTACACCAAGTGGCCATCTCTCCTGTGTCTTACACCAAGTGGCCATCACTCCAGTGTCTTACACCAAGTGGCCATCACTCCAGTGTCTCACACCAAGTGGCTGTCACTCCAGTGTCTTACTCCAAGTGGCCATCACTCCAGTGTCTTACACCAAGTGGCCCATCACTCCAGTGTCTTACTCCAAGTGGCCATCTCTCCTGTGTCTTACACCAAGTGGCCATCACTCCAGTGTCTTACACCAAGTGGCCATCTCTCCTGTGTCTTACACCAAGTGGCCATCACTCCAGTGTGTCTACACCAAGTGGCCATCACTCCAGTGTCTTATTCCAAGTGGCCATCACTCCAGTGTCTTATTCCAAGTGGCCATCTCTCCTGTGTCTTACACTAAGAGGACATCTCTCCTGTGTCTTACTCCAAGTGGCCATCTCTCCTGTGTCTTACACCAAGAGGACATCTCTCCTGTGTCTTAAACCAAGTGGTCATCTCTCCTGTGTCTTACACCAAGAGGACATCTCTCCTGTGTCTTACTCCAAGTGGCCATCTCTCCTGTGTCTTACACCAAGAGGACATCTCTCCTGTGTCTTAAACCAAGTGGTCATCTCTCCTGTGTCTTACTCCAAGTGGCCATCTCTCCTGTGTCTTACACCAAGAGGACATCTCTCCTGTGTCTTACACCAAGTGCCATCTGTTCAGTGTCTTACACCAAGAGGACATCTCTTCAGTGTCTTACACAAGTGGATGTCACTCCAGTGTCTTACACCAAGAGGACATCTCTCCTGTGTCTTACACCAAGTGGTCATCACTCCAGTGTCTTACACCAATCTGACATCTCTCCTGTGTCTTACACCAAGTGGCCATCACTCCAGTGTCTTACACCAAGTGGCCATCACTCCTGTGTCTTACACCAAGTGGCCATCTCTGCAGTGTCTTGCACCAAGAGGCCATCTCTTCAGTGTCTTACACCACGTGGCCATCTCTTCAGTGTCTTACACCAAGTGGCCATCTCTTCAGTGTCTTACACCAAGTGGCCATCTCTTCAGTGTCTTATACCAAGAGAACATCTCTTCAGTGTCTTACACCAAGAGGACATCTCTTCAGTGTCTTACACCAAGTGGCCATCTCTTTCAGTGTCCTGTACCAAGAGAACATATCTTCAGTGTCTTACACCAAGAGGACATCTCTTCAGTGTCTTACACCAAGTGGCCATTTCTTCAGTGTCTTACACCAAGAGAACATATCTTCAGTGTCTTACACCAAGAGGACATCTCTTAAGTGTCTTACACCAAGTGGCTGTCACTCCAGTGTCTTACACCTAGTGGCCAATTCTCCAGTGTCTTACACCAAGTGGCCATCTCTTCAGTCCTACACCAAGTGGCTGTCACTCCAGTGTCTTACACCTAGTGGCAATCTCTCCAGTGTCTTACACCAAGTGGCCATCTCTCCTGTGTCTTACACTGTTTCTGTGTCAGACACGCTGTTATTCCAAAGTGGAAGAACCATTTTGCTGCACGGTGTCAAATGAGTTTCGATGACGCA
Source organism: Conus betulinus (assembly GCA_016801955.1). Lineage (NCBI taxonomy): Eukaryota > Metazoa > Mollusca > Gastropoda > Neogastropoda > Conidae > Conus > Conus betulinus. The sequence goes on along the minus strand of JADBJO010015801.1, from coordinate 15,195 downwards.
CTATACCGTCACGGAGTACTGACATTAGTTTGATTCTCAGCGCACTTCGGTTAGTGGTCTCTGTGTGCGTTTTTCTTTATTTTTTTAAATCTTTTTTTTTGTTTGTTTTGTTTTGAGGTTTTTTTGTTTTGTTTTGTTCAGAGGCTCTTTTGCTTGTTTGTTTTTGTGTGTGTGCAAGTGTTATCACCTTTAACTTTTCCAGAGGCAACGAGTATCTGTTTTTCTACTGGCTTTATCAGATTTTATTACTTTTTCTCGCTCGTTGAAAACAGACCCAATTTGCTTACATGTGCTACCTTTCATTAGTTTGACTTCTAGCCTACCTGTATTGCTGTTCTGTATTCAATGTTGTGTTTGTTTCTTTGCTTGCTTGGATTTTTTTTTGCGAGTGTTATCACCTTTAAAACTTCCAGGGGCAACGACTGTTTGTTTCTTCTGGCTTTAACAGATTCTGTGACGTTACTTGCTTGCTCAGAACATGTGCTTTTTTTTCTTCAAAGTTGATGAAATATGCCTGATGAACAGTTAGTGTGTGCTCATCATTCTTGAGGGTGCTTCTTCTACCGTGTGATCCCCCAAACAACATAAACTGTGAAAAACAAACACTGCAGACACTGTAGCGTGATCCACGGCGATTCTGATATCGCAATACAGTAAGAAGGGAAAAGTGACACGGAATACACGAGCATCGCCAGATCGTGTTGAACACTGGATAACTACAACAACAACAACAACAACAACAACAGCAACAAAACTACAGTTACAAGACCTTCCTCTGTTCTTGCGGAGCAGAAAACAAGACAAAGACACCTTGTGCTTTCTTTCCGCTTTCGGGCCTGCGTGTGTTCAGAAATTTCCTACGACAACCAACCATGAAAGTGCGGAGCGTCCGCTTCGGCATACTGGCCGTCCCCGTTCTGGTGAGCATCCTCATCTTCTTCAACCATCTCCGCCACCTCACTTTCCGTCCTCATTCCTGGCCAATCCGCGGGCAAGAGACAGACAGACTGCATCGCCCTTTCCCCCCCACCACAGACCACCAGGCCGCAGTCTCAGACCGGACCAGCAGCGGCGCCATCGTCAACACTAAAGGCGAAGGGCAAACCGGACGTGAACGTGGAGAAGCATGGAGCTCAGTCCAACGACACGAGCGCGGTGATCGTGCACAACGCCTCGGCCATGGTGGAGAGAGCCAAGGAGATGTTCCAGCAGAACGGGGTCGTGCTCTTCACCATGATCAACGACGCCTTCCTGGACTTCGCGGCCAGCTGGTGCTGCAACACCGCGTCCTTCGACCGGCTCCACCAGCGGGTGCTCTTCCTGGCCACGGACAAGCGCACCGCGCGGCGCCTGAAGTCGCTGTGGCCCAACGTGACGGTGGCGGTGATCGACCGCCCGCAGTTCACGGGTGCCATGGAGTACAGCAAAGCAGGGTACGTGCGGCTGATGGTGGAACGCACGCGCCTCCTCCTGCGACTGCTGGAAGCGGGCGTGCAGCTGCTGCTCTTCGAGGTGGACTTCGTGTGGCTGAAGAACCCCCTGCCCCTGATCCTCGCCCACCAGAACGAAGGCGACATCCTGGGCACGCGAGTCTCGGACACGGACGTGACTTGCGGATGCTCTTGTTCCTCAACCCCACCGCCGCCACCGTCAACTTCTGGCGGGAGCTCACCCGCAAGATGGACGACCTCTTCAAATGGATCCAGACCTACAACAGGACGGCCGCCGTGTCCGAGGCCCTCAACGACCAGCAGTTCTTCTCGGCGGTTGGCCAGGCAGAAGTACGCCGGCATCCGGATCGCGTATCTTCCGTCGGACCTCTTCCCGGACGGCAAGTGGTACAAGTGGCCAGAGAAGCGGCGGCAGGAGTCGCGGCCCTTGGTCATCCACAACAACTGGATCGTGGGCGCGGAGACTAAGCGGCGACGGGCCAAGGCTTTCGGGCACTGGTTCTGGGAGGAGTCCCACAGCAAGTGTAACTCGTCCGCGCTCCTACGTTTGCAGCTTTGAGCACGCTCTCTCTTTCTTTCTTTCTCTGTGTGTGTCTCTCTCTTTGTCTCTCTCTGTATCTCTTCTCTCTCTTCTCTGCGTGCGTGCATGTGTGTGTGTGTGTGTGTGTGTGTGTGTGTGTGTGTGTGTGTGTGTGTGTGTGTGTGTGTGTGTGCGTGCGTGCGTGTGCGCGCCCGTGCGCGCATGTGTGCATGCATGTGTGTGTGTGCGTGTGTGCATGCGCGCGCGTGCGTGTATGTACATGCGAGCGCGCGCGCGCGCGCGCGTGTGTGTGTGTGTGTGTGTGTGTGTGTGTGTGTGTGTGTGTGTGTGTGTGTGTGATGAGCTAGTTTGTGGACTCAGTCGTACCAAGGCACTTTCGAAAACAATGACGTTGTCCCCGGCGTTCCCGTGCCCGTTGTACCACCTCCCCGTCACTGGGGGGTACGGTTTGACCCCCCCCCCCCCCCCCCCCCCCCCCCCCCCCCCCTTCTTCTCTCTCTGCCCGTCTCTTTGCCAGGTTTAACCCCCCCCCCCCCCCCCCCCACCCCCCCCCCCCCCCCCCCCCCCCCCACCCGCCTTTCCCATCCACCAACCTCCCCAAAAAATACACCAAACCGATTTCAACGAAAACGGCTCGCAAGATGGACAACGGCCCAAGGACCGACCCAGGAGACCTTTTTTTTTTTCTAAATATTTTTCTCGCACTTACACGTCATGAATGCACACCCATGTCCATACACAGCTATACACCTGCACAGATCGATGTACACGCATCCATCCAAAGAGCATAGATGCATGTGCTTATACACAGAACTGAACATGCAATCGTTCATACATAAACACACATCCAAGTGTGTTATCAACTGCCATGGGTGTTACGTGTTTAGTGTGAAAGATCAAAGAAAAACACACATATACATTAAAAAAAAATGAAGAAAGCAATTAAGTTAAACACGTAATGACAAAATTAATTAACAAAGTGAAACACGTAATGACAAAATTAATTAACAACAGACAAAAATATGAATAATTAAAGAGAAAAAAGGGAGGGAGGAGAGGGTGGGGGTGAACGTTCCCCCCGTTCACAAAGCCGTTGACGAAAGAGTACTTGTCCATGATATCGACATTGATTATTGAAACTTCACAGCGATACAAACGTTGGCATTTTATAGTTTCTACATTCCGTTACGAAAAAGAAAAAAAAATATATTACATTAGTTACACGTTGGCATTTTGTAGTTTTTACATTCCGTTACCAAAAACGAAACAAAGGGCATCAGAAATAGCTTTTTTGAGTCTTTGGCTCAAGGACCATCCTCTTTGTTACTATAGAACATTGTAACTGTTGGAGGGACACAGATGGGACCATCCTCTTTGTTACTATAGAACATTGTAACTGTTGGAGGGACACAGATGGGACCATCCTCTTTGTTACTATAGAACATGGTAACTGTTGGAAGTACACAGGGACCATCATCTTTGTTACTACAGAACATTGTAACTGTTGGAAGGACACAGGGATCATCCTCTTTATTACTATAGAACATTGTAACGGCTAGAGGCACACAGGGTCCATAATGGACAATCGTTGTTACTACAGAACATTGCATCTGTTGGAGGGACATAGATGGGACCATCCTCTTTGTTATTATACAACATTGTAACTGTTGGAGGGACACAGGGACCATCATCTTTGTTACTGTAGAACATTATAACCGTTGGAGGGACACAGAGGGTCCATCTTCTTTGTTACTATGGAACATTATAACCATTGGAGGGATACAGAGGGTCCATCTTCTTTTGTTACTATAGAACATTGTAACTGTTGGAGGGACACAGGGTCATATTTGTTGCTACAGAACATTGTAACTGTTGGGACACACGGGGGGACCGTCATCTTTGTTTGTTTGTTTGTTTGTTTTGTTTTAATCCCTCCACTTTCCCCCGCCTGTTTTTCTTTTGCATTTTCTTTTCTTTTTTTAAATCTTTCTTAAGTTTTTTTTTTTTTTTTTTTTTTTTAGGCGGTCTCTTTCTTTCTTTCTTTCTTTCTTTCTTTTTTTTTCCAACCTACACATTGAACATTCAAGCCTGCATACGCGTATACACGAGCGCCCACTAACGCGCACGCTCAACGCTTCCATTCATGCCCACTTCCAACGTGTATTTGATTTCTAGCGATGGACAATTTTTTTTTTTCCGTTTTTAATTAATGTATTCCTTTGATTACAGAGGTGTCTGGGTTTTTAATTGCTCTAGTGTATGTTGCGATTTGTTTGCCTGTTTCGTTTTCCTTTCTCAGATTCCATTCGCACACTGCATGCTGTAGACACGTGAGAATGTCAAAAGAGAAGAGAAGAGAGTCCGAAAGGGAGAAGCAGGGAGAGACAGAAACCAAAAGACGGAAAAGTAAGCCACGAAGGGAAGGGGGGAGGGGGGCCAAAGGAGAGAGAAAGAAGGGAGTAAGGGCTGAGAAAGAGAAAAGGTAGAAAGGGAGAGAGAGAGTGAGTACGTGAGTGAGAGAGAAGGGACAGAGAGAGAGAGAGAAACGGAGAGAGAGAGAGAGAGAGGAGAGAGAGAGAGAGAGAGAGAGAGAGAGAGAGAGAGAGAGAGAGAGAGAATCACAAAAACACACATTTAAAAAAAATTATGTTACAAACATATGTTTCAGTCGAATATTATGTTGTTTTCAAATATTTGTGTCAGAGACACATAAGCATTTGTTTTCTTAAAAATACTAATAACACATCTTTCCTATTAAGATTACATGATTTATATTGTTTCTCTGTGACTTTGATAACTCTTTAGTATCACACACCAAAGAGTACTTTGGTAATGTCTAATCTGATATGAACATGTAGATGCACAAGAATATACTGCTGTACATAGTTTCCAAAATGCTAGCACAATAGGGCATTCATAGAAAAAGTGTTCTATAAAATCAACAACATCTATACAGTAAGAGCATTTATAATCTTCTCTAACCTTCATTTTAATAACATAATATTTGTTGGGTAATATTGTGAATAATTTTCCAATGCAAAAGTCGCAATCTAAGTTCTTTTATGGCATTGAAAGCTAATAACCAAATTTTATCTGTGACATCGAAGTCGAATTTCCTTTTCCAAAAACTTACACAACAAGGCTGAGTATATTTCTTTTCAGACAAAAGATTTCGGAAATCTTTAATAGAGGTAATAATTTGCCCGCAAAATCGCGGAATGACTTGAAGGGGGGTTCGGGATAGTTGTAATTCTTTGTTCCTGTGTTTAAGGAGAAAATTTCTAACAGCTACTGAGACCACATTGTATTGTAGTAATCTACCAGGTGAAGGTCCCAGTTTTTCACTAATTTCTTCATATGTCAAAAGGACACTGTCATCTTTTAAAATATCATTAACAACGATCAAATCTGCATTGATCCATTCCTGAAAAAAACAACACCTTCCCCTGGTAGAGTAAATAACTGTTGTTCCACAACATCCCACAAATAACATCAGGTGATTTACAATAATCATTATCCAGCCAGACTGACAACACCGTGCTCCAAAAACTGGATTGCATTTTCTCTAAACCTTTAAAATATTTACTCAAAACATGTGTGTAAAAACAACTATAGTTTTTCACCCGAAAAAAGTTCGAGCTACAGCTTGCCGTTTATAATTACTTTTTCTACACAAATTTACCACCCATTGTAGCAAACAAGCTGTGTCTGCAAATCTCTTAAATCTATCATTTTCAGTCCACTTTTTTTTTTTTTTTAGATCACTACAGAGAACTACCGCTTTGACCTTTTCAAAAAATCGCTTTTAAATTACAATCTTTCTTGCGCCATAGAAAATGATAAAGTATTCTATTCATTTCATTGATGACTGTGTCTGGTACTTTTATACCTTCATAATATAGATCCATTGGGAAATTAAAAATGTTTTTACTATACATACTTTCCACTTATACTAAGATTTCGTTTTTTGGTTTTACTTCATGCTGCAATTAATCTCTCTACAGTTATCTATTCTCGTTATCCAGTTCTTTTCAATAGATGATGCGTCTTTTTTCATTCCCATTCCCAGAAATACACCAAGAATTGTTTCAATATATTGTAAATTTAAAGCCAAAGAAATCTTCATTTCTCTTCTTATACTACCCATCCACATTATTTCAGATTTGTTTTATTAACAACAAGACCCGAAACCATGGGAGAATTCGTCAAATATAGCTAAAGCTACACGCATATCCTTTTCATCAGTTAGAAACAAAGTAATATCATCTGCATACAAAGCTATTAGCAGCCTAGTAAAACCCCCCCCTCCAATTTTCTCCTAATTTATTTGGCACCTTAATTCCTTTTATATTATTACATGAACACGTAGTCTAATGGCTAGAAGTTCAACTGCAAGTATGAAGGCTAAGGTGAAAAAGGACATCCCTGTCTTATACCCGAGTCTGTTGCAAACTTCTCTGATAGCCAACCACAGTAATTAATGCAGCTAAAAGTGTTACTCATTAGCACAGACACCCATTTCACAAAATCCTCACCAAAACCAAAACACACTGAAAGTTCCTAACATATAATCCCTTGAGATACAGTCGAACGCGTGGAAATAATCAACCGTAACCAAAAGACCAGGAATATCGTTCTGATTTAGGTAATCTGTTACATCATCAAATAGGCGTAGATATGTAGAAACTTGCCGACCTTTCATATAACCATACTGATCTTCGCTATAATAGAAGATATTACACATTTAAACGTATTGATAGACACCCCTTGCTAAACAATTGTAATCTGTGTTGGTTAATGATATTGGTCTCCAATTCTTCATTTCATTACGCGAAAGATCTTTGCCTTTATGAATTAATGCAATAATTGCTTTTCTTTGTGACTGTGACATGCTTCCGATCTCAAAAGCAGCCGAGAAAGACTTTAACAGGAGTGATTTTAAATGGCTCCAGAACACCTTATAAAACTCTATAGTTTACCCATCTAAGCCTGGACTAGATCCGCGCTTTTCATCGCCTTCAGTGCATCTAGACATTCTTCTTCTGTTATGTTTCCTTCACATTCATCTCTTTGTTGATCTGTTAAAGTAGGAATAGTACAAGTTCTCATAAAGGCATGAATCTTTTTTGCTTGACATCTTCCTTACCTTCAATTTTTTTGAAATATTCTTTTTGTATATTTTAAGATTTCTTTTTGTCATATACTTCAACATTCTGTTCATCTTTAATGCTAGTCATGATCTTAGCATTTCCTCTCGCTTTCCTCGAGCCCTAAGAAAAAATTTTGAATTTTTTTCTCCCTCTTCTATCCATTGAGCCGTCATCTTTGTTATTATAGAACATTGTAACTTGGAGGGACACAGAGGGAACCGTCATTTGTTACTATAAAACATTGTAACTGTTGGAGGGACACAGGTCCATCATCTTTGTTACTATAGAACATTGTAACTGTTGGGAGGGACACAGGGTCCATCATCTTTGTTACTATATAGAACATTGTAACACAGGGTGCCGTCATCTTGGTTGAGTTGGAGGGACACAGGGTCCGTCATCTTTGTTACTTATAGAACATTGTAACTATTGGAGGGACACAGGGTCCGTCATCTTTGTTACTTATAGAACATTGTAACTGCTGGAGGGGCAATGAGGGGACCGTCATCTTTGTCACTGTAGAACATTGTAACTGTTGGAGGAACAATGTACAATGAGGGACCGTCATCTTTGTTACTGTAGAACATTGTAACTGTTGGAGGGACAAATGAGGGGACCGTCATCTTTGTCACTGTAGAACATTGTAACTGTTGGAGGGACAATGAGGGGACCGTCATCTTTGTCACTGGTAGAACATTGTAACTGTTGGGAGGGACAATGAGGGGACCGTCATCTTTGTCACTGGTAGAACATTGTAACTGTTGGAGGGACAATGAGGGAACCGTCATCTTTGTTACTGTAGAACATTGTAACTGTTGGAGGGACAATGAGGGGACCGTCATCTTTGTCACTGTTAGCAAAATTGTAGCTGTATTGGAGGGACAATGAGGGGACCGTCATCTTTGTCACTGTAGAAATTGTAAACTGTTGGAGGGACAATGAGGTGGACCGTCATCTTTGTCACTGTAAAATATTGTAACTGTTGAGGGACACAACTGGGGACCGGTCATTCTGTCAACTGTAGAACATTGTAAACTACTGTTGGAGGGACAATGAGAGGAACCGTCATCTGGGTTGTCACTGTAAACATTGGGTAACTGTTGGAGGACAATGAGGGGACCTGCAGTCATCTTGTCAACTGTAAACATTGTAGCTGTTGGAGGGGACAATGAGGAACCCGCGTCATCTTTTGTCACTGTAGAACATTGTAACTGTTGGAAGGGACAATGAGGGGGACCGTCATCTTGGTACTGTAAGAATATTGTAACTGTTGGAGTTACAATGAGGGACCAGTACCGTCATCTTTGTTAGCTGTAGAACCAATTGTAACTGTTTGAGGGGACACACCATCACATGGACCGCCATCTTTGTTACTATAGCAACATTATCAACCGTTGGAGGGACACATTAGGTTCATCTTCTTTGTGTACTAATAGAACATTGTAACCTGTTGGAAAGACACAGGATCTACCATGCATCTTCTGTGTTACTTATAGAAACATTATAACCGGGTTGGAGGGGGACACATTATGTAACCATCTTCTTTGTTATTATAGTACATTGCAACTGTTGGAGGGACACCAGAGGGCACCATCCCTTTGTTACTGTAGAACATTGCAACCTGTTAGGAGTCATCAAGGGACCTACCTCCTCTTGGTTAGCTATAAAACATTGTAACTGATTAAGGAAACTATACAGGGGACCATCATCTACTTGTTACTGGTTGACATTGTAACTGATTGCGGATACTAAAGACCATCATCCTTTGTTACAACTGTAGAACATTTTAACTGTTGGAGGGATAACAGGGACGCATCCGCTCCTTGCTACTATAGAACATTGTAACTGATGGAGAAACTAGGGACCATCATCTTTGTTACTGTAAGCAATGTATAGCTTGTAACCCGTGGCGGGACACGGGGGGGGGGGAGGGGGGGGGGGGGGGGTGGGGGGGGGGGGGGGGGGAGGGCGGAGAGGGGGGGGGGGGGGAGTCTCTCTTGTTACATACAGAACATTATAACTGATTGAGGAATTAAGGGACCATCATTGTTGTTAGCTTATAAGAAAACCTTCGTACATGTTGGAGGGAACACAGGCAGGTGGAGGGTTGGCACCCATCTTTTTTACTAACTACAGAAATTGTAAATGATTGGAGAACACTAGGGAACGCATCATCACTTTTTTACTATAGACAATGCTTAACTGGTTGGAGAGACTGTCTCATAGTTGTTACTAAAGAAGAACATTGCAACTGTTCGGAGAGAGAGGCAACGGATCGCATAAGGGACCATAATCCTTTGTTCCGAATAAGCATATTGCAAGCAGGTCCGGAGGCGAACACCAAATTCTGGAGACCCACCCATCTTCCAGTCAGTTTGAATCGCTGGTAAAGCTATTGCAGTACACAAGAGTCCCCTCCCCCCCGTGAACTCACTGACCCCCCTCGGTATCAAACACTGTCTTCCCTAGAGTCGCCAGGTATCCTTTCAGACCATTGTTATATTCGTCCGTCTTCGACACGAGCGCATAGCGACTGGTCGGAGCAACAAAGGGATGCTTTAAGTGGCAAATTTGCCACGTTACGATGAAACCTCCTGTTGGAGTAGATTGGTTTTTTTTTTTTCTTTTTTTTTGGGGGGGGGGGGGGGAGGTCGGGCGGTGCTACGTCTTACATTGTTTTTTCGGCTTCATCTTCTGTGGGCCCCTCTCAGGGGAAATTACCGCGCCTCGCCTGCTCCATTCTACATCCGCTGCTCACCCGCCACACTCTTTGCCCCGGCGCAGACCTGACACATAGCTATTCTCAAGTGTTTGTCAGTAGCCATAGGTCGGCATACCCACTTCAGAGGAGACATGAGCACTGCTGTCATTTGCACTTTGATAATGTTCAGTTGGGTGCAGGTAACATCACCTACTGGGCGCTGCCCCCCGCCTGACCGTCGACCTACTCCTTGGTGCGCTGAGCAGCGTGAGTGCGCGGTCTCTCTCGATCTGCACATTACTGTCGTCAACACAGTTCGCATCACCTAAGCCAGCGCCTCCCCCGGCGACTCGACGTGAATCTCACTAGGCTCATAGACGCGTGAACTAAAATCGAAAGTAACTTGAGGTGGGGTCCTCGTGACCAACATATGCGTGTAAGGGTCATAGAATTAATGACTCGGCCTGTTTTTTTTTTTTATTGGTATTTCTGATAATGAGGTGAAATGATTTGCCAGATGGAATCAGGCCAGAGAAACATGACACCACGTACTCCACGCTTACTTTCACCCCCCACTTCTTCGGCATAAATCATATCGGCCAGATGCCAACCAGAGTCCGAGAGACGCAGATACCTGGCAGTGTTTGTCATGCAATTGAGCAAGATCTTTCTAAGAGCGCATGTCCTTATTTGTACGAAGCTCGCCTGTAGGGGTTCCAGTCGTCCCCACTGGAAGCCTCATAGGCAATTATCAACATTGCTGGGCGGAAGCCATCATGGGTTTTGAGTAAAAACAATTCACATGTCTCTGATGACAGATCGAGCCGCCTAACGCTCCGCAATCATGAACGAATCTGCGCGGATAGGCGTCAGCGGTTCGGCTGGAAACCATTTCATCCTTGTTTGTGTCCAAATGTATTTTGTACGAAGCACACATCTGATCTGATCCACATATCGCCAATTCTGTCATCCTGCTACACGGGCTGCCCTATGTCCGTCGCGCATCTGCCTTTAAAGTTCGCCTCCTTCGTTTTTCAAATCAGCGTGAATAATCATGTCTCCCCCTTTCCTAGCCTCTCTGACCTCTCGTCAATCTCTATGCTCGCGTCTCGCACATTACGCTCCCGACGCATTCGCGGGGCGGCGTGGCGGCTTACCTGACGCTGGTCTCGCCGGGAAAACTGCAGGCCAACGATCTGGCGCGGACATGGGCACCCTGGCGTGGTGTGGGAATGGGGCTCGCTGCGCGCGTAACACGGACGCTTCAAAGACGGTGAAAACCTCCGAAAGAGCACGCGTGCCCCCGACGGAGGAACGAGAGCCACGGAACTCGCTGTGCGCGGTCGGCTGAGTAGGACCGCGTCAGGGGGGCGGCGGGGGCATGTGTGATGGGGGTGGGGGGTGTGTTCGCGGGCGCGTGTGTGTGTGTGTGGTGGGGGGTGTGTGTGTGGGTGGCAAAATCCGTCATTGTGAGGCATGCAAAGCGGAATCAAACACAGCAGTTGTAGCTGGCTTCCGCGCGTCGCACTGTGTAAAGATGCCAACGACGGACGGAGCAAGATAAGCGCTGCAACCGCCCAGAAATAATGAGTGGAAAAAATGTCGGCAGATACGGCAGCCATAAAGGTCACGTTCTTAGATAATGATTAAGTGTACACTATATCCTCACGCTAATCAGGAAACCGGATCCAGAGCTCAAACATTAGTTGCACACAGACCCTACGGAGTAGAAAACGGCATCAATCACATGCTAGTAAGGTATTGTAGTAGTAGTAGTAGTAGTAAGAGTAAGTAGTCGGGTCAGAAGCAGGCAAGCAACAATCAATAAATAGAAGTAGCCGGTAGCAGGACAGCAGATGAGTAGTAGTACATTGCAGGTCAAAGTATGGACAAAAGTATCTCTGTGTCAGTAGTAGTAGTCATCAACCTGTCACGGGCGGGCAGACGTAGCAGTTAGCCTAGGGCAGTAAGTATAACTCATCATATGGATGGGGTTGCGCATAAAAACAAAAAAAGGGGGGGGAGTTGGGGGGGGTTGGCGGGAGGGAAAAAAAAAAGGATGTGAGAAAGCGAGACATTGGGGCAAAATCCATAAATGCTGTGGCGAACTCGGGGGGGGGGGGCGGAAAAAAAAATTTCTTTAAAATACCATAGCTGCGCACAAGCAGCACAGCCGCAGCAGCAGCAGGGCATAGTAGTAGATATAGGGTAAAGCTGGTCGATTGTAGTTTCTCCTTTGCTTTGTGGGACAGATCTACTGCGATAGAGGAATAGACGCCATGTTCGCGCAAATCGCAAGGGAGGTAGCTTTTCGCGTTCATGCGAGAGTGTACCCGCGTTTCCATGGGACGGATTGCTGTTGACTGGATCGGGGCTCTGTGGCATGGGTTATTCCGAAGAGAACTTTTCCGCAACTCAGTTCACCGCAACAGGTTGTGTTGTTGTGTGAGCAGCTGACAAGGGAAGAAAAAATGGTGTTACAGCCCCCCGTCCCCTACCCATCGAGCCCCCTTGTGGGGGGGGGGTGCGCGATCCAAGGAGCGGGTACTCCGAACATCGGAGAAAATAACCAGAGAAGGGCACAAGCAGTAGGCAATCAGGAGTGAGAGAAAAGTCAAAACAGGGATGAAACGATGCGAAGCGAACGCAGACAGTCAATACGCGACAACACTAAGCCTGGCCGTGGTGCTCGAGCGAATATGGGACTTGGACTACACATCTATTCGCTGGAACACCATTGTAAATAGCGAGGGGGGGGGGGTGGGGGGGAGAGAAAATAAAGGCTAATTGATTGTAATGTAAAACAGAGCCTGGATTTCTGTAGAGTCTTGCGTAGAATCACGAGTAAACGGAAGTAGGACACGGGTCCATCCTCAACATTCTGGCACATCAGACCTTCACTCGGGGTGTTTGACGAGCACCTAGCCCACCCCGCCAGCTCCTCCTGCAATCCTCACAGTGCTTACGCTCGCGCCCAACAGCAGCGTGGAAAGGGGAGACGGTAAACGGGGGAGCTGGAAAGCGGGGGGCGGGGAACGTCGCGGTGGGGGGGGCCAGGTCGTGCTAGCTGGTCGGATGGGGCGTTCCCCGGTGCTGGGGGGGGCGGCGGGGGGCGGGCGCGGAGACAAGGGGGGCCTAGGATGTGATGGCTCGGGAGCTGGGAAGGCCATGAGCAGGGGAGGTGGAGTTGCTTGGCTGTGTGGGGGTGGCGGTTTTGGGAGTTGCACACACGGCGTCTTCCCCTTGGCGGGGAATAAAGATGGCGGGGGGAGGACCCAGAGCATTGTGGGATTGTGGAATGGGTGTATGGTGGGAAGGGTGGCACTGTGGGTGTGGCCGGTGTCGGGGCCGCCACGCTGGGCGCACGGGGATCAAGGAGCGGGGCGGCAGGGCGGGGGTACGGGTCGGTGGGCGCGGGGAGCGCGGGGGGGGGGGCGTAAGGCGGGAGGGGGGGCAGGGCGGGGGGGGGCGAGGAAAACCGGCCGCAGGGGGGGCGCTGTCGAGGCGCAGGCAGGCCAGCGCAGCGAGGGGTGAAGGCAGGGGGACATGAACAAAAAACGGGAAGACACACACACAGCTGCACACACACAGCACACACACACACCACGCCAGGAAAACCGGGATCACACAGCTGTGGGTGCGGCAGGTGGTCGCCGTCGTAGCCGGACTTTCTGATTGGGTTAGGTCAAAAGTTGAAAGTCCCTCAAGAGCCACCGTGTACCAAAGGCGCCACCTCATGTTTCTGTGGGATTGGGGGTCCCCTGGGCCACTCGGCTGACGCCTAGCTAGGGGTTAGTTTGCCACCGGAGCAGCCTGGGAGGGACCTAAACGGGCAATATCATCGATATTCTTGCATCTGACTGGGATGCGTACTCTGAGGTGTGCTTAAATTTCCCGACGGGCACCATCGGCAGGTGTCTGTATCCATCGGCCCATAGCCTCGTCGCTCAGTTAGTAGCATGCAGGCAAGCGGTATAGAGTGCAAGCCCTCTCAGGGCATGTCTCAGACCAGTGGAATAAGATCAGAGCCTCATCTTCGTATCTTTATCGTATCGGGAAAAAACTCGAAAATAAACAAAGAAAAAACTAAATCGCGGTGGCTCTTCATGCCATCTGCTGTCATGTGACCGCAGGGTACCCGGATTTCCTCATCTTCGTCCATACCTCTTCGTGAGTTCTGTGCGAGGACTGCCGCGACAACAAATTTCTGGAATCTAGTCTCTAGCGAGCCTTGACGTGATAGGCGCGCATACGGACGGACGGAGGCAGGGAACGAGCGAGGAGATGGTTGGGAGTTGTGTTTGAGTGAGTGGGGAGGGTGGAAGGAAGGCTCACCCTCTTATCACGCACTTCTCCGGCGGTACCGTGCCATTATTGTTGCTGTAATGTTAGGGGGACCTTCTTATAGCGGTGTCTCGGTCGCCCTACACACCACCCACACACACATGACACGCGCTAGCGTCACCGGCGTGGCATTATCCGCCCTCGTGAACATCATATTTTTGTCCTGCGAGGTGAGTATTCGGGCCAGTCATTGTGCAACGATGTCTCCATCTTGTGGTTGCCTGATCAGTGACGACTTATAACCACTGCGGACCAATCTCGACCTGTAGAGCGCTGGGAGCCGGGGCAGGTGCGACGGCGGTACAAGCCAGAGGAGCAGATCTCGGGGACGGGTGAGTCTGAGGGACAGAGGCTTGGAGGCTCACGTGCGCACTGAGGTGGTCCGCACTTGGGCAGTGCAGCCTAAGACAGCGGTCTTGGAGGCCAGCACCTCGAGGTGGCCGACTGGTGGGCCAGGCAGTTCAGAGAAAGAGGCTTGGAGGCCAGGGCACTGAGGTGGAGACTGTGGGCAGGCAGCCTGAGACAGAGGCTTGGAGGCAGGCCACTGAGGTGGCCGACTGTGGCAGGCAGCTAGACAGAGGCTGGAGGCAAGGCCACTGAGGTGGCCGACTGTGGGCATTATGCTCCTAAGCAGATGCTGGAGGCGCAGTTCCACTGAGGTGGCCCGACGTGGGCTAGGGCATCCTAAGACAGGTCGGGGCTTGGAGGCCACTGCACTGAGGTGTGCCGAACTTGTGGGCACATTTCAATCCTAAGAACAGATGCTTGAGGCCAGGCCGACACTTAGGTGGCCGCAGTAAGATATAACATCACACAAAACATAACCTCTAGAAGGACATATTTAATGTCTCATTTAATTTTCATATAACGGTAAAAAAAAAAAAAACAAAAAAAAATAGAACAAACAAAAAAATCATGTCTTTTTAGTCACACGAAATCAGTGCTGCAGCTCATAATTATCACTTGAACTTTTAATCTTAATTTCAGCCAGAGGGCATTAGCAGAGTC
>JADBJO010015800.1:27972-42582 GCA_016801955.1 Conus betulinus | reverse complement strand
GTGGTTCAAAGTGCAGACAGTGGTCTGTTCACAGTGAGAGCATCGTTGGTTCAAAGTGCAGAGAGCAGTGGGTCATCTGTTCACAGTGAGAGCATCGTTGGTTCAAAGTGCAGACATGGTCTGTTCATAGTGAGAGCATCGTTGTTCAAAGTGCAGACAGTGGTCTGTTCATAGTGAGAGCATCGTTGGTTCAAAGTGCAGACAGTGGTCTGTTCACAGTGAGAGCATCGTTGGTTCAAAGTGCAGACAGTGGTCTGTTCACAGTGAGAGCATCGTTGGTTCAAAGTGCAGACAGTGGTCTGTTCACAGTGAGATCATCGTTCGTTCAAAGTGCAGACAGTGGTCTGTTCATAGTGTGAGCATTGTTGGTTCAAAGTGCAGACAGTGGTCTGTTCATAGTGTGAGCATTGTGGTTTCAAAGTGCAGACAGTGGTCTGTTCATAGTGTGAGCATTGTTGGTTTACAGTGCAGACAGTGGTCTGTTCATAGTGTGGAGCATTGTTGGTTTACAGTGCAGACAGTGGTCTGTGTTCATAGTGTGAGCATTGTTGGTTTACAGTGCAGACAGTGGTCTGTTCATAGTGTGAGCATTGTTGGTTCAAAGTGCAGACAGTGGTCTGTTCATAGTGTGAGCATTGTTGGTTTACAGTGCAGACAGTGGTCTGTTCATAGTGTGAGCATTGTTGGTTTACAGTGCAGACAGTGGTCTGGCCTTAGCCTTGAACGACTTTAAAAACTCTGCTCTCGAGACTGGCGATAATTGTTTGGAAATAGGTCTGTTCGTGCTATAACTACAATATGAGGTTCATTTCGCGAAAAAAAAAAAATGCTGTATAGATGTAATAAGAAGAAAGAAAGAAAAGAAAGAAAAGAAAGAAAGAAAGAAAAGAAAGAAAAAAATGATCACCCCGAGCGACATGGACAGAAAATGATGAAGTCGCTTGGGACGCATTCATTCTTCTAATGTTAACAAAATGAACAAAACGACAGGTAAAAAGAGGCATGTAATCGCTGTTCCATGTGTCGCAAAGGTATTACATTTACAGAGGGTTAGACGAGACTCAAGTTAGATTTATAACACTTGCTTTTTGTCTAGGACTGCCGAGAATGCGTTGTTGTTGAAAGAAAAGAAGATTCTCTCAATGACGTAGCGTCTTCGTTAGCCTCCTCGTCGTCTCGGTCTAAACGCCTCTGGTGTCAATATGTGTATTGAATGATTACTTCCAGAACAAGTGAGGAGCTGAGCAGGATGGATTGATCTTACACGCATCAGGTAGCCAACTTGTGCGATTTATAGGCCCCTCTACGAATGACGTTTATAAGAGAAGTTAAGCAATGCCAAGACTTGTTTGTCCTTTTTTTCCTTGGTGAAAATGCCCATTTTGATGGATCAGGCTCGATCAGAACGGATTCAAGTGTTCGTGTTTACTACTGACTACTATTAAACAGCTGTTAAATTCTCAATACATCCCGTCAAGCTGACAAATGGTTGAAAACATCGAGGGGACGCCTGCACAGTTGACCTATCGTGCTATACATGGGTGTCCATTATAAACATATCATGTTACAAGTGCTTTGAAGAAGCCGGAACTCACACGGCTTTGTTCATACAGTTTCCCGTAATCAAAGCCCCTCAAGGTCTGACCAGCGTGTTGGGCAATGCGTAGGTCAGACGTCTGCTAAGTCGTAGCCACGAGACCTTCTTCTTCAGTTCTCTCATCTTAATCGTTAATTCGTTTATCCACCAGCTTAAAGTCATGCGTAGTGGGGTCACAAGCTTGGCGGATGTGGTGTAGCGTATATGGACTAGTCCGCACGCAGTGAAACCTTGATGAAACCGAAAACTGAAACTGCCGTAATCAATAACTGCTAACCAATTAAACTGGCAAGATTGGACAGTTTATCACCAGTCCCGTTTCATCAATGACTCGACCCATGACATTTATGTAGAGACATCTGAGTTTAGTCATGAAATGTTTAGCAGCACAGGTGCGGTGCATTACAATCAATTAATCAATGGAGAGTGATGATCGAACGCACACATTTTTTTCAGCCCATTCAGCTGGTCGCATGATGTATGACTCATGGAGAGATAATGCGGCAGATGGAGTCACGAAATATTTAGGGGATCGGAAAGGGTTACGGAAACACACTAACCTCAAAACGTCGCAAGTTGCTCTTGCTGCATGTTTCAGAGGAGAAGATAGTTTCCATCAAGCAACGGTGATAATGAACGATTTTACAGAAAAAAAAACCCAACCACATTCACGTAAAACAGCAGCAGCAGCAGCAGCAGCAGCAGCAGCAGCAGCAACAAGAACAACTACAGCAACAGCAACAGCCATATGTACATGAAAACAGCTATATTCTCATGCAAGCAGTCATATTCAGTCAAACGGCGATATTAAAGTGAAAACAGCTTTAATTTCGCGAGCAGAGTCACATTCACATGAAAACAACCATACTACCGTGAAGCTAGCTAAATACACAACCAATAAGTAAGGTAACTCTTGTTCCCACTTACTGTTCCCTGCCTCATTTCATAAAAACAGCTTACGAGAAAACAGTCATATTTACATGTGAATAGCGATATTTACGTGAAGCAGCCATAATTCACATGCAAGCAACCTTCTTCACATGAAAATAACTGTGTTGAAATGAATACGGTCGTACTCATATGAAAACAGACGTATTTACGTGAAAATGGCCTCAGTCACCTGAAAACAACCATTTTTCACATGGAAAGAGAATATCCGCATGAAAATATCCATGTCCGCGTGAAAACAGCCATTTTGACGTGGAAACAGCCACCTTTACATGAACACAGTCGCCTCTTTATAAGTCATACTCATGTGAAAGCAACTATCTTTACATGAAAACCGTCGTATTGTCATGAATTCTACCTGAATTACGTACTAACAGCGTAAGAATCACGTGCAAACAGTTTTTTGCAGAAAAGTTACTTACAGGTGATAACTAGCTGTTTTTATTCGATTATTAGCAACCGACAAACCGTTATTTTTATTGTGAAATATCTAGTATGACGTAAAAAAAACACGAATTTGACGTGATAATTCAATTGGTGTTGTCACATAGAGATACTTATTTCCTGCGAAAAAATCATGGGTTTTACGTTACAGTAGCGGTTGTCATGTTTAGTATGTATTTTCTTCGGGTAAGAAAACAGTACCTACGGCTTTTCGAAGCGAATATTTTGCCATAGATGATCGTTTGTTCACTCCAGACGGCAATCAAATGCTCATTAACATTTGGCCTTGCCTTCGAGGATTGCTGCTGGGATACGTGTTTGGTGTCGTTAAAGGCAGGTACAACGGCTAGAGGGTGCGAAACGTCTTATAACACACAAATCTCAAGTCACATGAACTAGGAATCATTTTACAACTGGTCTCCATTTTCTTTTAAACTTGGAAATGGATGTTCACAGAAGAAAAAGAGCGAAAAGTATCAATGCAATATGAAAGTTCAACTGAGACCTCTAAAACGAAATAAACACTCCCGAGATTTACCGCCAGAATTCGCCGGGCGGTTTTAATCCTCATTTCAGGTCCTGAACATGATGTCGATTTGGAGAGAGGGGTGAGGGGGAGAGGGTGGAGGGAGGAGTGGGGGGTGGGGTTGGGGGGGAGGGGGCGGGGGGTTGCAATCACCTTTTTTTTACGGTAGGAATTAGATGAAGAAAAAGGGAATACGGCTGAGCGTTCTATAAATAATACTAGGCATACATTTCATCTTTCTCTTTTACACATACACTGAACTACAGGTCAAGTTCTGAACTGGCTGGACAAATGTCAAAAAGAGAAGAGCTTCCATAGCCTATAGGCCACAAAAGGGGTTCCCATAGCCTATAGGCCACAAAAGGGGTTCCCATAGCCTATAGGCCACAGAGGGGCTCCCATAGCCTATAGGCCACAGAGGGGTTCCCATAGCCTATAGGCCACAGAGGGGTTCCCATAGCCTATAGGCCATAGAGGCGGTGAGCTGTAAGATGCTCTTCGTATCTAGGGCACAGCATGATAAAAGCCCATCTCTCTCTTTCTGCCGCCTTTACCCTTCTCTGTACAGAATCAGTCACCTCTCTCCTTCTGCCGCCTTACCCTTCTCTGTACAGAATCAGTCACCTCTCTCCTTCTGCCGCCTTTACCCTTCTCTGTACAGAATCAGTCACCACCTCTCTCTTTCTGCCGCCTTACCCTTCTCTGTACAGAATCAGTCACCACCTCTCTCTTTCTGCCGCCTTTACCCTTCTCTGTACAGAATCAGTCGCCTCTCTCCTTCTGCCGCCTTTACCCTTCTCTGTACAGAATCAGTCACCACCTCTCTCTTTCTGCCGCCTTTACCCTTCTCTGTACAGAATCAGTCGCCTCTCTCTTCTGCCGCCTTTACCCTTCTCTGTACAGAATCAGTCACCACCTCTCTCTTTCTGCCGCCTTTACCCCTTCTCTGTACTGAATCAGTCGCCTCTCTCCTTCTGCCGCCTTTACCCTTCTCTGTACAGAATCAGTCACCACCTCTCTCTTTCTGCCGCCTTTACCCTTCTCTGTACAGAATCAGTCGCCTCTCTCCTTCTGCCGCCTTTACCCTTCTCTGTACAGAATCAGTCACCACCTCTCTCTCTTCTGCCGCCTTTACCCTTCTCTGTACAGAATCAGTCGCCTCTCTCCTTCTGCCGCCTTTACCCTTCTCTGTACAGAATCAGTCACCTCTCTCCTTCTGCCGCCTTTACCCTTCTCTGTACTGAATCAGTCACCTCTCTCCTTCTGCCCGCCTTTACCCTTCTCTGTACAGAATCAGTCACCACCTCTCTCTTTCTGCCTGCCGCCTTTACCCTTCTCTGTACAGAATCAGTCACCTCTCTCTTTCTGCCGCCTTTACCCTTCTCTTTACAGAATCAGTCGCCACCTCTCTCTTTCTGCCGCATTTACCCTTCTCTGTACTGAATCAGTCACCACCTCTCTCTTCTTTCTGCGCCTTTACCCTTCTCTGTACAGAATCAGTCACCTCTCTCCTTCTGCCGCCTTTACCCTTCCCTGTCCAGAATCATGTAACCGATTTATTACTGTGTGGACAAAGAAGGCTTTTAAGCCGAAAAAAACTCCAACTCCTTGAATGGTTCGAACTTAAGACTGTCAGCTCCGAAGGCAAATGCTCTAACCATGTGGCCACGAGCTCTTCTTGTGTAACTGACACCGCATTCGTGAAGAATGGCTAGCCACTGTGGCGAAGTGGTTAGCGTCGCGGACTCCAAGCTCGGGGGTTGTCAGATCGATTCTTGTTGGAGCCGTTTATTGGTGGCATTTTCCTACTCCGACCAGCTCCTACCTTGAGATGATTTTGCTGCAGAATTAACTGAGAAGACTGGGACCACACAGTTGAGTTTCGTCTACTTAATAGATGCATCTATGAGAGTACATGTATTGCTAAAATATCCTGACCTGCAGGTGTCTGTATCTCTCGGGCCTGTTGACACCATGATATAAGTAACCATAGAGTACAGTCCTGTCATGCAGTCTCAGACCAGAATGGAAATCCGTAGCATCATCTTCATCCTCCTCATCCTCATCGATCAGCATAAAAAAAAAGATATTCTGTGGTCCTCTACGCCCCGCTGCTACGGTGACCTAAGTTTCAATGAGCTTTCCCTGGGTTTGGCGTTGTCGGATTCACCCGTATCAGCAAAGCCATTGGGGTTGTCGGTTGGACGGACGTGGCAGCGCCCTCTGGAGGGAGAGCTCACTCACGCCGGCTCCGCGACTGAACAATGATTGTCGTCAGTAGAGGGGGGGAGAGGGGGGGGGGGGGGCTTAGCAGGTGGTGTCCTGCAGTATGTTGGATCAGAACAGGCACCACTGAACACCACTGAAGTCACTCGGCAGCAGTGCGGTGTCTCCTCCGGTGGGTTGCCTCTTGACGACTCCTGCCTGTGGATTGCCGGTGCTGGGGCTATGGACGGAGGGTTCGGAATGAGGAGCATGGAGAGTAATGACACTGCCCTGGCACAGAAGACGAGTCAAAACAAACAAACAAAGAAACAAAAACACTAGCAAAACATCAATGAACTCGGAGCTAACCGGGAGGGGAGGTGGGGGGTGAGGGGTGGGGTGGGGGGGGGGGGGCGCGGGGGAGGTGGAACGGTGGGGGAAGAAGGGGGTGCGCGGTTAGGAGGAGAGCGGTGTTTAAAACATGCTGAAAACCCACCGTTACTGCTAAACTTTACCTTTTTTTTTTTTCAATTTGTGTAGAATGGCACAGACAGGTCTATTTTATTTTTCTTAGCAAAATATGATACGCAGCAGACTACCAGGCGTCTATGTTGCCGTGGGATTCACAAAAAGAATGACCACGTAGGGTCACTCTTGCTCCTATCACGAAATAATTATCTTATAATGGGAGCAAGAGTTACCCAGCTTGTTCATTATCATGAGAGCAAGAGTTACCCCCTCTTCTTCGTTATTGACTGGTTACCTCCCCCCGCCTCATTGGAGAATTGCTTTCGCGGGGGCTGTCGTTGTTTATTTTGTTGATATTATGATTTTTCTTGCTTCCCGTTAGTGATGGTACGCGTTAGAGGGGCCTAAGGCGTGTCAAGAATAGGTCTGAGGTGCACGTGCGCGTTGTGTGTGTGTGTGTGTGTGTGTGTGTGTGTGTGTGTGTGTGTGTGTGTGTGTGTGTGTGTGTGTGTGTGTGTGTGTGTGTGTGTGTGTGTGTGTGTGTGTGTGTGTGTGTGTGTGTGTGTGTGTGTGAGAGAGAGAGAGAGAGAGAGAGAGAGAGAGAGAGAGAGAGAGAGTGAGTGTGTGTGTGTGTGTGTGTGTGTGTGTGTGTGTGTGTGTGTGTGAGAGAGAGAGAGAGAGAGAGAGAGAGAGAGAGAGTGAGTGTGTGTGTGTGTGTGTGTGTGTGTGTGTGTGTGTGTGTGTGTGTGTGTGTGTGTGTGTGTGTGTGTGTGTGTACAGGCAATCGAAAGTCTAAGTCAAAGTCAAAATGTTATTTTCAGAC
The DNA here is from genome assembly GCA_016801955.1 of Conus betulinus. Classification (NCBI taxonomy): domain Eukaryota; kingdom Metazoa; phylum Mollusca; class Gastropoda; order Neogastropoda; family Conidae; genus Conus; species Conus betulinus. The sequence goes on along the minus strand of JADBJO010015800.1, from coordinate 35,571 downwards.
AGAACATTAAATGAGAAATATCTTGGCAGATTTTTTTCTTTCTTCCCTTCTTTCTTCCTTCTCCCTCCCCAACCCACCCCCTTCTTCTTTCCTTCTGTCTGTCTTTCTTTCCTTCTTTCTTCCTTCCTTCTTTCTTTCTTTCTTTCTTTCTTTCTTTCTGTCTGTCTTTCTTCTTTCTTCTTTCTTTCTTTCTTTCTGTCTGTCTGTCTTTCTTTCTTTCCTTCTTTCTTTCTTTCTGTCTGTCTGTCTTTCTTTTTTTCTTTCCTTCTTTCTTTCTTTCTTTCCTTCTTCTTTCTTTCTTTCTGTCTGTCTTTCTTTCTGTCTTTTCTTTCTGTCTTTCTTTCCTTCTTTCTTTCTTTCTTTTTCTTCTTTCTGTCTTCTTTCTTTCTGTCTGTCTGTCTTTCTTTCATTCTTCTTTCCCACTACCCAGTTCCCCCTCTCTCCCCTCCCCTTTTTTTCTGAACACGCAGACATCTATAAAAAAAAAAAAAAAGAAAAAAAAAGTGAATCAAAGGAAAAAGTTGATAATGAAAACGAACAATAACGATATGAAGACGAAGAAGAAGAAATGGAAGGACGAAGATTAACGAAGAAGAAACGGAAAAGGAAAGGGAAGGGGTGGGGGTCGGATGGAGGAATTATGAAGGAGTTGTTTTTTTTTTGGTTTTGTTTTTTCAAAATACAGTGTATACAGTATACACACACATTAAAAAGAAACAGATGTCGACACGGACATACTCCGTCACTCCAGAGGCCAACATTGATACGAGCATCTTCTACCACTCCCAACAATTGGATGTCACACCCTCGCACACGTGAGCATTTACATAAGAATGCATACGAACATGACGCACACGCAGGAACGATTGTTTCAAGAGCGAATAGGAAATAGAAGTATCAGAAATGATTAGGTATGAAACGTTATGTATTCTTATATTATTCAAATCGAATGAGTTGAATTATTTCAACAACAACAAAAACTTTACAAACTTGTAATGGCAACCAAAACCGTTATTATTTAGTGATTGAAAAAAAAAAAAAAAAACGAATCCGCGTGGACTCAGAGTACTCTTTTGAATCGCCTAAATAATTTTCATCGAGGCTGTTATTTCGTTTGATTTTATATCTGATTTGGAAAGTGATAGTTTGAACTCATCGGCGGATGCACTTGTGATTCATGGCTTATTTCTTGATATCGGGTTATCAGGCAACATTTTAAATGGCTGTCCGGATCTGGGGTGAATCGTTCGTAGAAATAAACATTCAGAAGTGATTGAGTTCAGATTTACATTTCATTCGTTTACCTAAATATATCATTTTCTGCATCACTTCTTTGTTTCAGATGTGATCCAAATTCCTGTAATGGTTTCTCTATCAATTTGCTCTGTCATCCATGGTGTGTGTGTGGGGGGGGGGGGGGGGGGGGGAGGGGGGGAGGGGAGCAGCGAATGGAGGTAATCCTGTTATCCATGGTATTTCATTTGATGGCTGCTTTTTAACTTTGATTCTGTTCTTTCAGATAATCATCTTAGAATCTGTAAAATTTAGAAGTACTATGATAACATGATGTGTGTACAAATGTTAAACACACTGTGCAAAATTTCATTATTGAATTGTCAGAAATACGTGTACTAGTTGTTTCAAGCATACTTACTCAGTGTTCTGTTCATTCTTGCCATTGGATGATTGTTGCGCTCCAAAAAAACATCTCTTTTGAGAGAAAAATGAATTTCATCTTATCCTAGCTTACCTGATCTAAATGACATACCATGATATACACTTGCCATTGAGTTGCTTCATCTCTACATCAATGTAGTACAGTAAAGTTCTTGGGCTTTCAGTTACAGGATTCGATTTTCAGTTTCATTGTTCTGAGTTAAAAGTTGGCGCCACTTTGTCTTTCATTTTTCAATAAATCCGTGTAAAAATTTCATCAAGTAATTCCAAAATTTTGCATCGTTACACCACCTTAAAAACACTGATCTATCATGCTAATCTGTAATTTCCGATGGATTTCAATGTTCTTTTATAAATGGTTTATTCATTATTTCCAATGCTAGTTTCAGTCTATATTGATTCCAACTAGTAATTTTCAAAACTGGTAAGTTTCGTAGGCCTATACTTTAACGAAGACGCGAAATACGAAAGTAAGCCCGTAATTTGAAATTTATGTGGATCTGATAGGTTTATATGGAATCCTGGAAATGTTCATATCTGCGTCTTTTAAGATAGGGATCAAACAAGGGACAAAACAAAACAACCAAGCGGTTTCCATCGTCAGGGGGAATGGCTGTATTCTGTCTGTCTCTGTTTTCTGTTTCTCTGTCCCTCTGTGTGTGTGTGTGTGTGTGTGTGTGTGTGTGTGTGTGTGTGTGTGTGTGTGTGTGTGTGTGTGCTTGCGTGCTTGCTTCAGAACAACATTTAATAACATTCAGAAGTTCTGACAAAAACTTAACTCCAGAAACAGTATCACACTACTTGACAGTAATAACAATCGAACGCGCGTTAAACGGAATAACATAATGTGAAACACACACACACACACACACACACACACACACACACACACACACACACACACACACACACACATATATATATATATATATATATATATATATATATATATATATATATATATATATATATATATATACGCCACTTATCACAAAAATGTGCATGGAACTCAGTTAAAAAAAACTAAAGGCATCTATTCTTTGAAACTACTAACATGGAATTCCACACGATCCAGTGTTACATATGCAAAAGAGATCGTAGCTACCTCCATTTTTCAAACGAATGACGATGTAAAGCATAGGGAAAAAAAAAGACTACCACATAATCTCAATAAAAGAAGTCTGTTACTGATTTATCGAAACAGCCGGAGTTCATGTTTCAAATATAGATTGCATTAGAGCTGATAAGTAGAAAAAAAACACACAATAACGAGTGAATATGAGAGTAAATAAACGTGAGTTACTAGAGGAACTCAAAGCCGTCCAGTCATCCGCTTCCAACGGCAGGTACATCGTTGTGGTACTCGTTATGTCTATTAAGCCCGTGTTACCCGTCACTGTGTCGGCACGTTGATAAGCTTCGGTAAGTAAACTAGATCTTGAGCTAGGCGTGGGACAGTTTAAGGCTTGGGCCAAAAAAAGAAAAAAGCAAAACAAACAAAAAAAAAAACAAACAAAAAAAAAAAAACAACCAAAACAAACAAACCAAAAAAAAAAACAAAACAAAACAAACCCAAGCATACAAACAAAATGAATATCAACATCGATGTAAACATGACTTTCCACCACAAAGAGAATTCCCCACTTTTAACAGCTGGGCGTCCATACAGTCACACCTACCCATCTTTTTGCCCCACCCCCTTTCTGTCACCCCCCCCCCCCCTCCCCTTCGCTCCTCCCTACCTCCCACTGTAATCTTCACTCGCTATTTTCAGCAGGCATTGTATAATCCGATGCGTCCATTATGGATATATGCTGGAGTGTTTGTGACTAATGGATCTTTTGCTTAATTGTTTTTTGTTGTTCTTTTAGTGACTGATGTGTGAGAAGCAGCCAAAGCAGGCACGTAAAAGACTCTGACCAGCACAATAGGAGTTCAAGGTGTGTGTGACATTGTACTCAAATGACGAGCAGTACAGTAAGTGAGATCCCAGTGGTACATGCTCGTTGTATTCTAACGACAAGAAGTCCAGTAGACCAGAATACCGTGAAAGAGGTTTGTTGCGTTATACTCAAACGACTTGCAGTCCGGTAAACCGGAAAAATCACCTTACAGTTTGTCTGTGTGTTGTAGTCAAACGGGGAGCTGTCCAGGTGATCCGAACATTGTTATACAGTCCTACTGTGCGGACATAAACAACAGGCAGTCCACTAGAACCAAACATTGCCATACATTTTGTATTGCATTGTATCCAAACGACAAGCAGTGCATTTTGCTTTAAAAAAAAATAAAAAAAAGAACGTCGTGTAGTTTTGTCATAACATAATTACACAACAGGAAGATCAGTTGACCAAAACATTAACACACAAATGTTGTTGCATTGCATTCAAAAGACGGGTCCCTTTGAACAGAACATGATCCACGCAGTCAGCTGTGTTTGCATTTATGCAACAGGCTTTCTATTTGACGGGAACTTCATAACACAATTCTCTTGCTTTGTATCTCAATGACAGGGAATCCGTTTGACCAGAAAGCCGTCATACAGTTTGTGTTATACTTAACGACAAACAGTCTATTTGACCAGAACATTATTACACACTTGTAGTAGTACAACACTTAAACGATGATGAGTCCATCTGACGAGAACATTGTTCTAAAGTGTGCTGTATTTAAACGGCACGCAGTCTGTTTGACCAGAACATTATCACACAGTCTAGTTGTGTTGTATTTAAACGAACAGCAGTCCAGTTGATGAGAGAACTTTGTCATGTTATATTCTTCACCCTGATCTTTATTTCCTTGCAAAAAGACTGGGCTGTGTAAGAATACCTTTTTCTTCTGTCGTAGTTATTACTGATTAGAATAGTTCTACTGTCAGGCTGCCATGATGAATTCCAGCTCTCTTCAGGCTGTGGCTGCCTCGACCTGTAGCCCTGTGCATCTATAAGGTTTGATGTGTTAGATTCCCAGTGTTGGGGCAGTGATGGAGGATGTGTTCTGAAGTCTGGCATCCAGTTCCACATAAGCATCCAGTGGGGCAGTCTCTTGAGCCGGTTGAGGTGGCTCAGTAGTCTGCAGAGGAAATATGCAGACTTGAAAGGATTCTCTGCTGATGGCTCCAGAGCTGGTGAGTTGAATCAGCACCACTCTCTGCGCCCATTCTTCTCTTCTAAACTGAGTAATTCTCGTTGTGGAGGATTTACTTAGCCACCGATGAGAAGGAAGCCAATTCAAATTGACCAACACACTGAGACAAAATCGTCGTTATGGTGTATCCAGTCGACAGTCCAGCACATCGTAAAGAAAAACGCTCTGAAAATAATGAAACCCAAAGACGCAGTTCCCTTCACGAGATCGTGAGTGGTGATCTTGATGCAAGTTCATTGTTAAAAACAGTTCCTATGAGCCCAAACTGAACAGTAAAATGGAAGGTAATACTTAACGTCCTTGACAACTTCTGTAGGAAAGCACGCCCCCACATTTTCTGAGACACAGACGCATGGGAATATGCAGGCATTTTGACTAGATGTTTTCTAGAGAAAACCGTGGTCCGAATGTCAAATTTAGGAACATTTGTCGTAACCCCAAGTACAGAAATTCTTTAACCCCCCCCCCCCCCCCCCCCCCTCCGAAATACACATGTTTCAACTCTGATCCAAGCCATGTGAGGGAACCTTGAACAAACTACAAAGAACCAAAACTAAAACAAAGCACACAAAAGAAAACACAATACAAACAAACAAAGAAAACCCAAACGTACGACGGATGCAAGAACTAGGAGTTGTGAATGACGATGAAGTGATTTATGTTTGTAATTTTGATCATCATGGCGAAACCAGCGTGTTCTTTCTTGTTCACCATTCTGAAGAACACCAGAGGAATCCGTAACCAGAGACAGTGACACTGGGCACGTTGAGCGAGCGAGTGAAGTGAAGTCTGGCTTGGGCGAGACGTGACTATCTTCCGGTTCTGGCACCTGGAACTCCTTCAAGCGTGACTGTTCCTGTATGGGGCAGAACGACTCCACCAGCACCCCGACCAGCAGGATGCCGCAGGGAATGGCGGAGGAGGCCAGGAAGGCCAGGCCTGGAAAGTACTGGCAGGTGGAGATGAAGAGCCTGACGATCAGCACGGGTCCCAGGATGATGCCCATACCCTCGGCAATGGATAACCTGGACATGACCACGCCCACGTGGTCCAGCTTGAGGTCCTTGCACAGGATGGCTTTGATGGCTGGAAGATGCAATCCGCCATGTGACAGAGGCAGCCAGCCACCAGCAAGCTCCAGGTGGTCCGGGAGAAGGCCATCCACAGTCCTGAGATGAGGCTGCACAGCAGACTGACCACCACCACCGTGTGGTCCCTCAGCATGGGAGCGATCAGCAGCAGGAAGACGCTCTGGAAGGCGCTGAAAGAGGCCATGTAGGCGGCGAATCGTTCGTTGGGCCAGGATAGGGGTTCGTTGTTGGCGAAGGGCAGGACGACGGTATCCCGACCTTCCGTGCAAGACACGATGAGCAAGACGATGATCGCGCACCCCCACATTTGCACGGGGTTCAGTTCCATCCGACTGCAGCGGTACACCGACCTCAGTCTATTCAGAAAGACCTCCCCCACTCCTTGGCTTTCCTCCGCGTCGCTAGCGAAGTGGAAACTCTTTGAAAAATAAGATGATGAGGAGCGCTCCCACCAAAAGCACCCCCACACCCATACACAACGACAGCACCAACCCGCTAGCTTTCTGCATGACCCAGCCCAGGCTGGAACCGATCACCACCCCAAAAGACTCCGCCACCTGCAGGCGACACATACTGGCCAGGAACTCGTTCTGGTCTTTGCTTTGCTGCCTTCTCTGTCCCCCGCCACCTCCACAGGGACCCCCCCTGTTCCTGTCATGTCGCCTCTCCCCGGCCATCCTCCTCCTGTTGGAGTCCGAGTCGACCTCCACACAACTACCGCTGCAGCGGACGAGATCAGCGATGTAACTGAAGGAGACGAGGTGGACTAGGATGTAATGGCCGCTCAGGGATCGCACGGCGAATCCACTCATCACCAGGGCGATGGGAGGCACGGAGTGGCGGAAGTGTGCCACCAGGAAGAAGACCACGGCCGCCATGTTGCCGAAGTAGGGAAGCAGGAAGGGCAGCTTCCGGCCATGGCGGTCGCTCCAGGGTCCGAAGAATGCGCTTAGCAAGAGAGGCGGCACGAAGCTGACGATTTTCTCTATCATGTAGTACAGTGCTGAGGTCGTCTGCACACACAAGGACAATAGCATTTTCTCTGTCATGTAGTACAGTGCTGAGGTCGTCTGCACACACAAGGACAATAACATTTTCTCTGTCATGTAGTACAGTGCTTAGGTCGTCTGCACACACAAGGAAGTCGGAATAGCTCAGTTGGTAGAGCGCCTGACTCGTACTCTTGGTGATCCTGGGGTTGCGGGTTCGAATCTCTGCTGGGGCGTTTCGGTACAGGGGGATTTTTCCTCGGAGTTAACATTGGCTCTGACTCCATTTCCCATACAGTCCTTCGAATGAGACTATAAACCGAGGTTCCGTGTGTGAACGCACGCATAACATCTTGCACACACGTAAAATCCCATCACCAACCTTCGGAAGAGAAGGCCAGTTTGGCCGTTGGTGTGGATGACACGTTACACATAGCATGCACCCTGCGTGAGAAATGGAAAGAATGAAGGAAGTAAGGAAACAGAGTGAACGATACTGAACGATATTGACTGGGTGACACGGAAAACGACTGAATGAAGCGCCAGCTGGCAGCTGTTCAGTCGGCACTACCCAGGTAGGCAGCCCGTTGTGTAAATGAGTGTTGATTGTAAAGCACTTAGAGCTTGGTCTCTAGCCGAGAATAGGCGCTATATAAGTATTCATTATTATTATTATTATTATTATTATTATAAGG
>JADBJO010015800.1:17972-22972 GCA_016801955.1 Conus betulinus | reverse complement strand
GGGGGGGGGGGGGGGGGGGGGGGGGGGGGGGGGGGGGGGGGGGGGGGGGGGGGGGGGGGGAAAGGGGGCCCCATGAATTGATTTGCTCACAGAATGTGTGTGTGTGTGTGTGTGTGTGTGTGTGTGTGTGTGTGTTACAAAGAGCAAATCTGTTCACCTCAAACCTGACAGCGCAAGCTGTATGCGTAAGACAAGGGTCAGTACGAACTAGGTGAAGAGGTTAGCAACCTACACATTAGAGCTGACAGACCCACCGCCTCTCCAGCATACTATCAAGCCGTAACACCTGTAGCATCTGGCTTGTCGTGCACAAAGATATTGTGTAAGCGCTGTTAAGTGTTTCCTTCTGTTTTCAAGATTTCAAAATCATACAACCTAAGCCGAACGATACAAAACACACACAAAAAAACGCGCGCTCGCACGCACGCACGCACGCACACGCACACACACTCACACACGCACGCACGCACACACACACACATGCACACACGCATGCATACACATACATGCACATGTACATGCACGCACGCATGCGCGCAGGCACTCACACGCACACGCAGGTACGCATACACATGCGCGTGCGCTCGCTCACGCACACGCATACACACGCGCGCGCGCGCGCGTTCACACACACACACACACACACACTCACTCTCTCTCTCTCTCTCTCTCTCTCTCTCTCTCTCACGCGCGCACACACACACACGCACACACACACACACACACACACACACACACACACACACACACAAACACACGCACGCATACAGACACACACACGCGCGCGCGCGCATGCGCTCACACACGCACACAGACACACACAGACACACACACACACACACACACACACACACAACAAACACACACACATAAACACACACACACACACATACATGCGCGCACTGAAAGACACCACAAATACAACAGGAGACCGAAGCAGACACAGACACGGAAATCAATGAAAAAAAAAAAAGCAAAAACAAAACAAAAAAGACAGATCTAATTTTAAGGCGAAAAGATGTAGAAAGAGAGGGGGTGTAGTTACGCCGCAGGCATAGACAAACAAAGTACAGGACCGTCTATGTCCTTGGCGGTAACTAACCCCCTCTCCGTCAAAATCTTGCTTCATTTTCCGCCTTCAGTCACTCCATTTTGAATCAGAAAGATTGTTCAAGAAAAACTGACCAGCGACTCAGTTGACACGGTGTATGTGGAAATCACGATGAAATGCGAGAATACTAATCCCACCGAAGGCTGATGACAGTGACACTAACGTCCCCGTTCGCGACGGGTGCTTGCGAGCGACTTGTTCCCTAGACTGTGGTATGTATAGCGAAGGGCTAAACTAAACGGAACTGCACATGAGCCGAGTGATTTTATCACAGTGATTATGGAAACACCCCGGCGGGGGTTGGGAGATCAACGCATCAGTGACCGCACGTGTGAGCTGTCATAGGATGTTTTTACGACTTGAAGCCCTGAATGTAATATGCAAAAAGGAGTGTGTGTGTGTGTGTGTGTGTGTGTGTGTGTGTGTGTGTGCGTGCGTTGCGTGTGTGTGATGGAAGGCAGAGAGAGAGAGAGGGGGGGGGGAGGGGAGACGGACAGACAGACAGAGACAGAGACAAGAAGATTGAGAGAGAGAGAGAGAGAGAGAGAGAGAGAGAGAGAGAGAGAGAGAGAGTTTCCACAGATGAAGAAGAGACAGGATAAGTATCTTTCCTCGCATTTCCACAGGTCATCTTCGTTGGAGCCCTGTTCACTTGCGCTGGTCATTCATCATTTCCAGGCACCACAGCAACTGTGCGCGCCTTGAGCTAATCGTTGGTCTGGCTAGACTGCACTCTCAGATAGCCACTTATGTGAGGCCCCTTACGTAACAGCTGTCCGTAAACTAACACCAGTGCACACTCCCTTGGGGATATAGCCCACTCATTCTTTTCCACAGCTGCGCACATGGCACGTGCTGTCCATCACAGAGCCAGTTCCAGCCAGCGCACACTTTCAGCCAAATTCCAATGCTTGGAAGATGTTTACTTGACTTGCCGGCATGTGGGTTCTCACTCAGGGTGTCTCTCTGTCGAAAAGGAAATGCACTTCTTATCATGCTGTCTATTTTACAACAGCATAAGAGAAAAGTTCATTGCTCAAAAGTTCTCTCATGATCCAAATGGTTTTCGTTTCTCTCTCTTGTTGGCCTCAACAAACAGTAGTACAGTCAGAAAATGAGCACTTTATATTTATCAAGCGTTTAAATCCCGGCAGAGTGCTATAACTTGAATGTATGTTTATATATGTGTATGTAATGATGTTTATATCTGTTTGTTTTTATTTCCCTTTTCCAAAGAGGGCCTTGCTTTATGGGATAAAAATTTCGTTTCATTTCATTTCTCTTAGTGTGACCAGGGATAGTGCGGACAGACGCAATGACCCGCTTCTCATTGAACACCTGTGAAATAGACGATACTTTGGTATGCTTTCATTCATCAGAACGGGGAAGGTAGCACTACTGTGTTTCCTGACAGAAATCGTATTTTCTTTTTGAATATCCTTTCTTTGTGGTAAACTCTGTAGTCAGTGCGTTAATTACAATACATATATTTGTGATCTGTTGGCAAACGTTCTGAAAATACACGCAAAATGCACTATTCGGGACTGTGAGGAAACGGTTCAGCTGAGAGAGTACGGCGCCCTCACACGTTTGGCAGTTTGTTGTTGTGTACAGCGTAGCTACGCTTGGTTTTCTGCCACAAAGCCTGTCTTCACGCAGGAACTCTTCAGTGTGTACTTCAACATGGACATTTCAGTTTCAATTTCAATCAATCATGGAGATGTGAATAGTCCATATACGCTACACCACATCTGCTAAGCTACAAAAACCGCAGTACGGAAGGATTGTCAAAGATCCTGACTGCACTGACAAAACCCTCAGACAAGATCTGTACCTCAGAAGCATGCAGCACTTCATCATCCACACCTATCATCTGTCCATTAACCCTCCCGGGTCGTAGGATCACAGCAGGTGCCTTGAAGACTCCACTTGACCTGGATGTTGGCTAACACCTGGCGGCGGCTGGCTTGTCTAACAAGAAGCCTCCACTTGACCTGGTTGTTGGCTAACACCTAGCGGCTGGCTTGTCTAACAGGAAGCCTCCACTGACCTGGTTGTTGGCTAGCGCCTAGCAGGTGGTTTGTCTAAACAAGAAGCCTCCACTTGACCTGGTTGCTGGCTAGCGCCTGGGGCTTGGGTGAAACTTTGCCGGTCCGTTCCATGACGTTGTCTGACCATTTCTTTCTTTGGCGCCCCCTTTTCTTCTTTCCCTGTGTGTTGTTGTTGTTGTTGTATGTGTATGGATTGTTTGTTCCCTCCAATCGACGAGAACCACTTCAATAATCTAGGGGTTGAGGGAGGTGGTGGTGGTGAGATGATTTGTGGCTGATCAAGCCGACGCGTGCACGGAATGTGCCGTGACTGCTTGGATAGACAATGTGGGAGACCTGCCCTTGATTGCTGGCGCGGGATTTCCTTGCCTGTCTCTTTTGTTGCGCTGCAGCTGTCCTTTCTTCGCATTAATTGGCACCTTTGTGGATAGAGTAGCGCCATCTAGCCTGATCCATAGCAGTTTGCTCCCATGTTACAGGGTTGAGGTTAAAACACTTTCAAGGATGTTTTGAGAGTGTCTTTGAAGCGTTTTGTCTGACCTACATGTAAACGTTTTCTTGTTGCAGCCCACCATAGAAGAGTCTCTCGGGTAGCCGGTGGTCTGGCATGCGAGCTACATGACCTGCCCTTCGAAGCTGAGACAACATGAGGATGGTGTGGATGCTCGGCAGTCCTGCTGGTCCAGCACCTCTGTGTCTGGGATTTTGTCCTGTCATTTTATGTTTATGTCGTATAATTTCCTGCAGAATGGTCATGGAGAGGTATTACGATCTGGACACGTGGTCGTACCCATTTTCAGTTCCTCCTTTTTTCATGGTTGACAGCAAGTCTCCATAGTGACCCATATGTTGGCCAACTCTTCTACACTCCTCCTCATCAGTGATAGCGGTCAGTCAGTGTGTGAAATGCCAAGGTGTCGTCTGAGGCATCTCATTTCTGCAGCTTCGATCTTCCTTTGGAGTTCTGCCATTAAAGTCCATGACTGGCATGCACAAAGGAGATCTGAACACAACGAGAGCATGCAGCAGTTTCAGTTTGGTTTGGAGGGTAACTTGGGGGGCAGGAATTAGCTCAGGTGGTAGAGCGCCGGACTCGTGATCCTGGGGTTGCGGGTTCGAATTTCGGTACAGGGTTTTTTTTTTTTTTTCCTGGGAGTTAACATTGGTTCTGAGACCCCATTCCCCATACAGTCCTTCGAATGAGACTATAAAACCGAGGTTCCGTGTGTGAACGCGCGCGCAACATCTTACACACACGTAAAATCGCATCACCAACTTTCGGAAGAGAAGGCCAGTTTGGCCGTTGGTATGGATGACACGTTACACATAGCATGCACCTTCCCCGAAGTTGGAGTATGGCCGCCTCAATGACGGGATGAAAAAAAAAAACGGTCATACACACAGAACTCCACTGCCTGTATGCAGGCAGTGTCCGCAGGAGTAACAGCCTGCGTACGCAGAAAGAAAGAAAAGGAGTGACTTTTTTATCTCTCCAAATTCATCTGTGCACATTCTTTCAAATCGTGTGTAAAAGACATTCCTAATAATTCAAACTGGTTGGGCTTCCGTACATTTTCTGAAAATGTGGCTTATGTGTGGTTTTGATTTTTATGTTTGTTTCCCAAATTTTCTTGCGTTTCACCTCGATTTCGAAACATTCCGAAGTTTTGGCCAAGTTTAAAAAAGTACTTTTCTACATCTCTTCGAGGACATGATGTCTCCTGTATTCATGGGATGCGCATTATCCTCAGTTGGCTCATTTTCAGCCCAGCCCTGGCAATTTTCATGCCTGTGACACTACTATCCAAAGTTCTGTTGAATTACTCATCACATGCGAA
>JADBJO010015800.1:7500-10000 GCA_016801955.1 Conus betulinus | reverse complement strand
GAGAGAGAGAGAGAGAGAGAGAGAGAGAGAGAGAGAGAGATACATAGATACATAGATATAGATAATCAGATATAGACAGACAGACAGATAGATAGATGTTAAGTATACCAACACCAACTCATGAACGTATATAATGTGTCCAGAGCTAAAAAAAAAAATATCCATCTTGCTGAATGTAAAGAGTTTATCTTCGTTAAAACACCGACAGTGTCACAGGCGAGAACGGACACACACACACACACACACACACACACACACACACACACACACACACACACACACACACACACACACACTCATTCCATGTTAGAGGCTGACATGTAGATAAAAATGTTCCCGGTCCTTCAAACCAGAGTCTGGAATTCTGGGCTCCAGTGTCCCTTCCTGAAGGGCAAAGCGCAGGACCTTTGCGGAGCCCATCACTGCCTTCATGTACCATCCCTTGTGCTCTACTTTTCTGTTTTGTTTTCAGAGACAGCTTGTGCTTATTGACTATTTACCGTTTACTGTCTTCTTCCTTATTTAAGATTTCTTTTTATGCTATAACTTGGTCGACTTACTTGAGTGCTTCGAACGGCTCGTAGGGTGGTCAATCAAGTTTGAGGAAGTCGTCAGTTACTTCCCTTGACCCTCATTTCAATACCCCTCCTACTACCCCCCTCCCTCCCCCCTCCTTACATGAAGTGTCTGACGCCTTTCTAGATGCATCCCAAGTCTATGTCGACAGTGAAAGAGAAGGGATGAACTATGGATGATAAAGATGGTTGACAAGCAGAGCTGATCTTGTTGAAAGAAAGAAAGAAGGAAAGAGAGAGAGAGAGAGAGAGAGAGAGAGAGAGAGAGAGAGAGAGAGAGAGAGAAGAGAGGACAGACAGACAGACAGACAGACAGAGACAGAAACAGAGACGGTGAGAAAGAGAGACTGATCATAGTAAGATGTCTTCATATTTTCACACACTGTACGTCATCCCAGAATTAGCCACAAGAAAGCACCACAACACTCTCATATGACACGAACAAGACGCAACATGAAGCACACCTTCTACACCTGGCTGTTAACAGTAAGGCTTGACAGCATCTTAATACTCTGTCTGTAACGCATAGCAAACACGCCTGCCCAACATATTCCATGCCAGCTTCCAGAATCTGCTTTCAATGAATGTGTCGCCCACGAACCAACACAAAGCAGGCGACTGCCAGTGCCACCCCGGCCACAATTCCGACCCCTGCTAGCTGCTTCCAGTTCCAGACACCGTAGAAGTCCAAGACCGATTCCTGTAACCAGACACAAAGGAAATGGAGACACGGTTATTCATTCAGTTTTCTTTTTGTTTATATGCTGATCGATGAGAATGAGGATCATGAAGATAATGATGAAGATAGAGATTTCCATTCCGGTCCGTGACTGCATGACAGGACCATACTCTACGCTTACTTTCATAACATACCCCGGCGTCAACCAGGCCCGAAAGATACAGGCACCTGCAGTTTGGTCAGGAAATTTGAACAAACACTCTCAGAGACGCATCCATTGAGTGGATGAAACTCGACTGTGTGGTCCCAGTCTTCCCAACTGAGCCCGTGGCAAACCCAGCTCTGGGTAAGAGCCAGCTGGGGCAGAAAAATCCACACATGGCTCTGATGGGAATCAAACCCACGACCAGCCAGCCTGGAGTTCGAGACGCTAACCACTTCGCCACGGCGGCTGGTGTTATTCATTGAGTTTGGTACATATTCCTCTCCTTCACGAGGTCTCAGATGTATGTTCAGAGAGAATCGTTCGGAGAGTGACCTTCACTCGCCCAGACTGGTCAAGCCAACATCTCTGTTATGTGGTTGCACACCAAAACCTAATGTGCTAAGACCTTGCTTAAGGACTCGAGTATTCATAGCCTGGCACAATTAGATTTTTTTTGGAGAATTTCTGTTGTGTCTGAAAGTTGATTCTCCTCGCTTTCTTTCACTTGGCCGTCAAGGTACAAGCCACGTGGTTCCAAGCAGCCAGATTAAAATAAAAGGAATGGGACTATTGGGCGCTTCCAGGTGGCGCAAGGATAGGGTCATGGATGAGTGCAAAGGCCTGAAATGTACGTCAACTAAGGGGAAGGGCATGTATTTGAAGATGGTTTGTGATTTGATCGCTGAAAATCCCACCAAACAGGGGAAACAACTGGTGGTGAGTTGGTCCTGTGATCGATGATCGTTTGACATTAAATACTGGCTCAAAATGTATGGCAGGCCTCAAACCGCTTACACGGATTATGATAGTTACGATAGTATTTTAGAGCAAAATGGTAAATGTGCCGTGTGGCCTGTACAGTACAGAGTTCGGGGCTACAACAAGGTCAAGTAGTAACAATGCAGTTTGAATAGATGATGAAAATCGCCCAGGCTCTGTGAAGAAAAAAAAAAACCCCATCTTGAATGTGAAAAAAAGACGTTTTTTTTGTCCTGGAATTTGAGTCAGTAAAATAGTTGAATGCCATATGTCAGCAGAGAT
>JADBJO010015799.1:0-42583 GCA_016801955.1 Conus betulinus | reverse complement strand
AAAGTAACTCGAAAAATCGCAACGGGAACTCAAACGGCAAAACCCAGTTCAAATCTGCTGGACATTCCGATAAGCACGCGTGAGCTACATACACATTTTTTTCTTCTATCTACTACTCTCTCATCGCTCTCCTCTCTCTACTACTCTCTCACACACACCCACCCACACCACACACACACACACACACACACACACACAAGTGACAGCCAACATTCAAGAAGCATTTATGATAAAACATAAGTAACAGTCACTCCACAGCCAAAAATATTCCAGCCCAAGTCAAGTTAGGTGAAGTCAAGCACAGTCGAAAACGTCCTTGGCCGTCCGCGCTTCCCCATAAGCTTTTCTTTGTAACATAACCATGCTTCGAACCTCGGAGTAACAGCTGCCCCGCACTGAACACTACGTCAAACTGATTCACCCGACAGTATAACGTGTAGTATAAATGAACTCATAGTTTAAATCGAGCTCACCTAATCACTTGAAGTCAATAAGCCCAACATCAGCAGCTATTTAACACTTTCACTATCGAACTCTTCCTAGTACCAACACCTAAGGATGGCATGAAAAGGCAACACTTAGAACGAAAGGTAAATGCACTCGAAATGATTAGAGACTCCATTTAAAACTAACCTCATCAAAACATGATACTGTAATGGTCGTTTCACAGACCAGTAAGTAAGGTATTACAAAGCTGTACTTTTTTTGTAAACACCTAGTTGCATTTTACAGAACAACTTTACCCGCACATAATGTTGAGCAAGAGGTATAAAGAACAAAAACCATTAGTTTAAAAACACATGAAAAATAATTTGCATACAGCATGCGGCTATCACGATCACTAATTCTTCCAAATCAACTTCTCTGCTGTACTATTTGTTTTTTTTTTATTAATTTTCATCTCATTCATCATCTTCGGTTCAGTGGTTTTTTTTTGTTTTTTTTTTTTTTTTTTTTTTTTTTTGTTTTTTTTTTTCTTTATTTTTTTCTCCCTTTTTTTTTTTTCTTTCTTTTAGTTTTTTTCTTCCCGCTTTTTTTTTCGTTCATTTATGTTTCATTTCTTTTTTGCTAATCTGTGATCTATACGCTGGGCGCATTATATTGTACTGCTAATGCCAGTGTGAAGGCAAAGTGGAGGGAGTGACACGGTTTGCAACCCATAGCTCTGCATATTCTTTCTGTCGTTTGGTTATGCTGAACGATCTGAATAACCGATATTACTTTTGTTGCCCATGGGATGTATTCTAACTACTTGTATTTTATCCCTTCTTACAAACCATATGGTTTGAAAGTCAAAAAATGCAGACAAACTGCACATACAATGTACCATCCCACCTCTCAAAACAAAATTTCGGACTTGACCTGAGACTCACGCGCTTACAAGACGCACCACGCAACATATACATACACACCACGCACGGAACTGTGCCTCGTCTTTCTTTTTTATATATATATATATATACTATATATATGATAATATATATATATTATATATATAATATATATTTATAGTAGAATATATATGCCTACATATGCGTGTCTCATTGTACGTTCATCTATACAATCTGAAAGGTCCTTTGTACAGGAGAGTGTATGGAAAAAAAGAGGGGTGAGATGGGGTGGGGAGGCATGGCACGCACGTAACTATGCATGCACTCCACACACACACACATGTACGCACACCGCTCGCACCCCCCACCCCCCCCACCACCACACACACACAAACACCTATACGCACACGTATGAGCGCGCGCCGCCACACACACACACACACACACACACACACACCAACACACACACACACACACCACACACAACACACACACACACACACGCACACACACTCAGAGATTGAGACTGAAAAAGAGACATAAGATCAGAGACAGAGAAAACAGAGCATACAAGACAACTAAGAGACAGACAACCAGATGAGAGGGAGAGGAGAGAAAGCAGGCCATGTTAGTTGTTTCGATTTATAGCCCATTGTGTTGCCCTGACGCCCATGATTCTGTTCTGCAAGTATTTATGACGGTAAACGGGGACAATTAACACCTTAAGTATTTTCAGTAGTGGCTTGCAGCCGATTGTGGATTAAGCCTTGTCTGACTTAATTGATCTGTGCATTCTTGCAACCCGGTACGCTCTTTATCGAGTGCATTAAAAATTACTGCGTGAGCGAACAAGGTTACAGTTTGCCTTCAGGGTTTTTGGATTTCACCATGGATAAAACCAGTCTCTGGAAATGATTTGTTCATTCTCAAAATTGTTAAGCGCGACCGCGCACGCGTCGTGCGTTACTCATTTGTTGGTTGTGTGTTTGTGTAGTGTTCTTTTATGGTGTATGTGTTTGTGTATGTTCATGGTGTGGGCTGTGTCGTGGTGTGTGCGCGCGTTGTTGCCCGTCGCGCCGCTGTTGCGCCCAGCACTGCGCGGTCATGTGCTTGCTCGTCGCGTGTTGCGTTGCTTGTGATTTGCTTCGGAACATGCGAACAACTTTTCCTCAAAAGGTCAACTGCACGGTCTGGGTGGTTCTTTATTTCACTAACGTCCAATTTGGTATAATTTTTTTTGCTCCTCGTATTATTGTTGTTTGTGCGATCATCACTCACGTTATGTTAGCTGAGAATATGTGTTACCAAGACCGTCTTTCGGTCATTTTATCATATGTATGTATATCAAATCATCATCTTCACCGTCACCACGAACCCACTAGCTGCCGACACTGCTTTTGTCTGTGTAACGATTATTGTTAGCCATCCTTGCTGCTGCCTGTCCCTGGGCTTTTAATTTCTAACCAGTAATTGCATTGACAATTGTTTTTGTTTGTATTAATTTGTTTGGGAAGAGGAACTGTTTTCGGCTTTGTGAGGTGACAGCCTAAAAAAATGGCGCTTAGACTGGGCGTGGGATTTACAAACTGAAATTGAACGCGAAAACTGATAAATACTCAACTGCAGCTACAGTCCAAAGCTTTTCGTTCATCATACTTCGTCCTTTGCCACTAGACGTTAACCGCTATATAACCTGGAACTAGACTCCACAGCGACTGTCCTTTAGCATTATTTATTAATTGTTCCGGTTTTGTCGAGACCTGGGCTGCTGACGTTTCTCCTTTCCTCTTCTTCTAATACTCTGTGTTAGTGAGTCGTGTAGTATTCTTCCTCTTCTTCCGTTCCTCCTCCTCCTTCTTGCCTCCTCTGAGTGCCTACTACGATGTAGTTTACATTACTGATCATCATCGTTTTTGACCATGATTGAAATACGGTACTAGCTTTTAGGTATGTGAACTGTCCGCCTTTTCCCTCTTCACCTTAACACTGCCTTTCAATGGTTCTGAGCCTTTTGACCGGGAGACTCAGAGAGAGAAGGAGAGGGCGGGTGGGGTGGGACGGTGGGGGGGGGTCCAAAATCTCCTCTGCCTTTTTTTGCCTCTTATATTGACAATGTTGAAAAAAAACGGAAAGATGCATGATGGCCGCTTGGTCTGGCCTGTCGTCCTGGCTGTCTGAATCTCTCTCCATCTCTCTTCTCTCTCGATTCCCCTCCTCCTCGCCTATCCTCCTCTCCTCCACCCCTCTCTAAACTACTTCCTCTCTCTCCTCTCCTCCATCCTCTCTTCCTCTCTCCCTCTCTCTCTCCCCCCCTCCCTCTCTAGCCTCTCTTCCTCCCGGTTCTCCGCCAGAAAATCACTCTCCCCTCCCCTCCCCTCCACTACTCATGCTCCCCCCCCACCCCTCTCCCTCTCTCATCACCCGCCCCTCCTCTCCCCTCGAACCTCGCCCGCCCCAAAGAAAACCTCTCCACCCCTCGTTACGTCTCATCCGTCATACCACCTCTCGCTCCTCAAACCAAACCTCTCAACAAACCACCCAAGGTCCCGGAACAATCTCCCGGCTCATTCAACCTACGCAATCCGTCCTCTACATCACGCCCTTAGCATCAACACAACTGAAATATTAAAGCAGCATGTCCCGTGCCATTGTGCAGAGCACAATGATGGGCCGGCCCAGCCCGTCGCGTCGACCACAACGGAGTATTTCGATGACTTTGGCTACGGCTTTTCAAAGTGTGTTTGGCAAAGTGCCATTGGCGGGAAAATGTGTGGAATCCTGGGAATCATCTCGCATCTCCCACTCTCTCTCTCTCTCTCCTCTCCTATCACCTCTCTCTCTCTCACTCCCGCTGCGTCCCTCACCTCCGACATCGTCTCCAACAATCCCACACCCTCTCTCACTCAGCACCGTCTCTCTCTTCCCCCTCCATCCTCGCTGCCCCTCCCTCCAATCCCTGCTCCTCTCTGCTCTCCTCAGAACCACCTGGCGCCAACCCACCCCCAGCGCCGGCGCATACACATCCCCACAATACACACCCAATCTTCACACACACACCACACCAGCACCACACACACACACACACACACACACATTCGCGCAGTAACGCACACCTCTAGACTGTGACGATTTTCGACACGCTTTATCCGTTGTTGTGAGTTTCCGTTTGTCCCTTTTGGTAACGAATGCTTTGTGTATTATGTGTAACAAACTCTGAGCGCTCGAGCGCGTGTGTGCCATGAGTAAGTTGTGTGGCGCTGTGCCGCGCGCCGCGCCTCGCTATGTGTTTGTGACAGTGATGTGTGTTTTGCGTATGTTGCGTGTGTGAAGGGTGGTTGATGGATTCATGGTCGTGGTGTGTGATGTGACGCGTGCCGCGCGGAGTGCGAAGAAGTTTGTTATGGCCGATGTAGCTGAGCGCGCGTGCGCTGTAATGGCGTCGTGCGCACCTCTTCGTGTGTGGTTGCGTGCGCCGCGGCCTCGAGCGCAAGCGTCGCTCGTTCCCGTTCTACACCCTCACGTTGGTGTGTAATGTGTTAGAGTGAGCTGTGCTGCTAGTGTTGTGTGTGTGGTTTTGGTGTGTTGTCATTGTTTTGTGGTTTGTCGCTGCCCTGTGTTTGCACTCGTGCATGCGATAGGCACAAATGCCGGTGCCATGCGGGTTGTAGGGAGTGTGTGATGTTGTGTTGGGATGTGGTAGTTTGTTTGTGATTATGTTCACCTTGGTAAAACAGGACTATTCTTTCTGAATACCAATTTTCCAGGATCAGCACAAAACTAAGTCGCATATATTATTAATAAACACGGCACGTACACCACACTGATTCAGTTACCCTAACTTGCAAGTCCTAGAACGGCACGAGCGAAGAATACAAAGCACAGAAGAGCACCATGGTATATTTTCGTTCCATCGTGTCAGTAAATGCGATCAACAACAGTAAAACCCATTTTGGTACACCATAAAACACACAAGCTATTGATTTCAAGACATAAGGTAAACAGCTACAATGTGGATCATATAAAGTACGTACAGTGCGCAAATGTGTAGCCTACCCTCTGTGTGTACCACATCGCCCCAGGCCCCAGATACATTCAAAAAATGAAAGTAAACACAACGACTTAGATTAGCCGAACGCTGGAAACATGTTGAAATGAATCGGAAACAGTTGTGTACTACTGAGGAGATGCATTCTTTTTCCACACGGATAGATATTTTTATTTATTTGTTTGGTTTCATGTGTGGTGGACCAACTTTGACAGAGCCCAGCTACACTTCCTTTCACCATATATTTGCCATTAATGTGTTTGATTCTTCACGTCGTTCTTCTTCTTCCATTAAAGACATTCTACCACGCCGTACCCAACGTACGGCAGATCAAATGCACTGTGAAAAGTTCGTAAATATCTCCTCAAATCCCAATAGGCTTTTTGCAGTAGCCTTTTTGTTTCATATGTAAATTCAGACGGTATTGTTTAAAGGCACAATCCCAGTTAATGCCATTTATGTGAGAACAAATTTGGAACTTGGATGTGTGTGTTGGGCCCCGCCCACACCCACTACTCACGCGTGTTCAGTGGCCAACCTTTTACCCTGAAGGAAGGTGTATATAACACACGAAAATTATTGCTTGACACTCACCACACACCCCCCCCGGTCCCCCCGCTCCCTACTTCCTTCTCTTGTGCATTTAAGACGCGCTCGGTGAATATGTAGTGATGATGTGTGAACCCCCGTCCGTATAAAGTGGAGGGATGGTCAGTCGGAGCTCCTCTATCAAAGACTCATTGGAGCCCATTATGTTGTCTGTCGATGCACGACTTCCATGCAATCATAAGGCTGGACTTTCTAAGCAGGCCGAAACTAGGTATTGGCAAAGCTTGACAATTATTTCCCACTAGTTGGCCAATGAAGATTCCCGCTGGAACTGCCATGTGTAGACTGAGCGACGACGACATTGTTTCAGAGGCAGATTTAGTCTATAAACTTCTACGGAGTGACTTGATAAATGGTGCGGTGTAGAGTTTTTGTCAGCTGGAATGCCTAGAAGACGCAAGTCAGCTTAATGGTTATATGTTTACTGCTTAAACGACTGAGAACCTAGACTGTTCTTTCCTGTATGATAGTGACATCGGGAATTCTGGGCGACTCGTACGTTACTTGTCACTTCATCCGAGGCCATAGAGCAGCTAGTGTGCAGCACCCCACTGCCAACAAGTCATGACCGAATGGATTGTATTGGGACAGGGTTTCAACAGAGTAGTCAGCGATGTCCCCCTTCCTTGCATGACAGCTCCCTAGTCCCGACTTTCACAAAATCGTTGAAAACAGGCCTTTCTGTGTTTATCGTTTGTATCTACTTTTTTTTTTTTCAGTTTCGACCCTCTAAAGTCATGTCAGAGCTAACACTGCCTCCTTCACCTCTTGGTTCTGACAACACACCAATTCTCGCAACGGTATCATGCAAACACATAAAAGGGAGGTGACCTATGGACAAGCTTTACACACATACACAAAGGAGAGGGGGAAAAACTAGTGTAGGGAGACTAAGGAAGATTTGTATCTTTAGTGACACTTAGACGCCTGAGAGGAATCATAAGTCTGTGCGGTATTGTGATTTTTGTGTTTTTTTTCGTATGGTGTTTTTTTGTTACGGGACCTTGTTAATATGTCGATAAATACACTTTTCTTCCGGCCATACCCACAGACCAATAAGGCATATGCCATTGCAACCCCACGGGTGTTTCTCATCGCCCGTCTTGCTCGCGTCCTCATTCGTGCACGCCACTGCGTCCACAGCCACAGCGGCGTGATCAACCCCCGGCCGGCAAGGCAGGCACTGGGGACCAGTATTTAATGCGAATCATTGGGCAGCTTATGTCCATAAGTGTACAACACACATCTCCAAAGTGAGTTGTGTCGAAGGCTCAGGCCAAAGCCACAGACGGAACCATAGGACTAGGAAGGTCTGGACATTGCCTAGGCTGTCTGAGTCTCACTTATTTTCGGGTTGGGAGATGTTCCAGCTGATGTGCACTGCTTCAGTGTCTGCAATTCAAGTATGATAGAAAACTACGCAACTGGATTGTGGGAACGACTATCACAGGGAGTTGGTCTTCTAAAAACAAAAGTGGAGAAGTGGATTCTTACAGGGTGCCGTCGCTTCGCTGAAATTGTCACCATGGTCAAAATCTTTCAGTTCATCAAGATTAAAAACTTGCAGCGGCTGTCTGTTTTTTTACACTCTCCCCTGGTTCTTCAAATGTGGTTTTTTTTTTAAAAATCTCATGAACAAGGTCGTGGGCACGGCCAACTTCAACAGGCTGAAAAGGTGGGAACGGGTGGGACACGGCTTCCAAGTCACTCGACAACATCACAGCAATACTTGAAAAACATGCACAGGAACAAAAAAAAAAACCTGCACCCGTGAGTGATATCCCATAACTGTCATTTGCAACAAAATCTGGCCACAACTAGGGTCGTGGCAATGGCCACTCCATCACTCTAATTTGTCACCTCTTTCCCCCAAAAAAAAAAAAAAAAAAAAAAGGAATCTCCAGCAATGCCAGCACTACCGTACTGTACGCCCGCTCAGTTACGTTAGCAAAGGTATGTGGAAAGCATTCAAGGAAGAGGCACCGTTAAGCGATGCCAGGCTTTGTGTGAGACACAAAGTGGACCCCTACAAACTGGTGTAGTTCAGAAGTACCATCGGACTGTTTCTTTTCTAACCAAGCCACCGATGCAAGGAAAACTCGCCTGCACCGGAGGAGAGGGAGTCAATTAAGCTTCAAGACCTCACTAACGGCAGGCATATTCGACACCACACAGCCTCTTACTGTAGAGACACGCGCGACTCACTCAGACGACAATAATTGCTCCTTCGAGCTGGACAGCCGGCCGTGATGTGTCGGGTACAGCCCTCCCTCTCGCGAGAGCGCCGCCCCTCCGCTCACCGATCGTACCTTCCAGCTCGCCCCGCGCCACGCCACCCATACATGCCGACAGAACACAACAGCTACGCATGGAATCAGATCCAGAAATTTTAGGATACCTTAGGCGAGAAGCGGTAGGGATAAATGAAACGCTGCACGCTGGAACTCAAACCACGGACCACAAGCAGTGTTGTAGGTACTGCGGAGAAAAGCGGACTGAGACGCCCGGGCGGGGGTGATCACACAATGTGCCTAATCGAACAAGGTTCCACGACTGCAGTTCGGAGTCCGCAGGGACTGACTTCTAGCTTTCTCACCTTGAGTAGAAAAATGTCCACGAAAGCATCAGATAATGCACTTGCACAGCGAGATCATGGTTAGCATAGTCATTATTTGAAGGTTTTGTCGACAGGCGTGGACTCAATCTTTGCCGACTTTTCACCTATTGCAGGCCGACAGAGGACTGCGGAAGGGACATTGAAAACTCGAAATGCGTCATATCATGAGACGCAAGTTGAGCACGTGGAGGCATGAAGGTGGTCCAACTGATATTGGGCAGATCCAGGACATTGTTTTGTTACAGAGAAATGAGTGATACAATGAAGAGGTGAGAGGGAATGAACTATACAATTTTACGAAACTTAAGGTTTCATCGACTGAGACATCCGCTTAATCAATTATCCTGGATAGGGCAGGTGAAATCAAAATCCTTGCCCAAAAGGGCCGGTCTTCTCTGCCTACTCAACGGAAGACCTGGATGATAAACCATCGAGGCAAGAATGTCGGTACGGGGGAAGGAGACTAAACGTCCAAATGACTCGCCTCAGGTTATGGAACGAGCCGAAATGCCCACCACAAGGACGATAATGACCGCAGAACGTTTCAGCAGGTTGGGTATCTTATACAGCAAATCATTCAAGTTATCTCGGATCTTACATCTATAGCAGGTATAGTATATATCATCAGAGTGTCTCCCAAACCCAAATATGTTCTCAAAGTCATCAAAGACAAGTTCGACAGCCGGCGCTTACGTCAGGAGTGACATAATTCAAAAATCTGCACGGAGGGAGCAACGAACATGGCTCCACGAAACCGCCCAAGGATCAAGATGACTCCATGCGTGGTGGATATTCTTATTCCTGTACGCAGAGCAAAGACATTGATCGACAACTCGCTAGGCTCAATCTGGAGGTATAGAGAATCCAAACCAGGAAAACATTATGGCGGTGTTCACCAGGACAGATAACTGTATACATGAATGATTCAGTCATGCTTCACCAGGAGAATAAAGCAATTATGGGTTTTGTCAAAGCACCATCAATGACACCTACAAACCGCAAGGATTCTAACGCCATCGGACTTGACCCTCCATTCAGGAAAAAGAAAACTAAGTTATAATATGGCCGAGTCCGTTGTAGCAACATCTGACGATCCGGCGCTTTTGCTTAATAGAGAAGATACAGTCGACTCCATGAGTGAAGCTGATGACGGAACTCGGACCAGCGATAGGGGTGTTAAGGGGGCCGACGAGGGGGAAAAGTCTGGTTCCGTGCCTGACGAAGAAAAAAAGAATGTATCCGGCAGGGCAAAGCTCAAAACTCAGGTTAGGAGGGGGGGTCAGGGCAGAAAGAAAACCCACATGATAGCGGATGTGGGATTCAAAGGGGGGCCATGACAATGACCGCCGGAGGCCGGAGAGAGGAGAAAAGAGCGGGGGGGGAGTCCGCGACGAATAGACCACTGTCGCCCGAAAGCGGGGGGGGCCTCTGGGGCGGGAACATGGTAACACCCTAACAAGTTAGTGTTGGGATTGTTCAGAGGCTAATGTATAAGCTTCAGAATATTAAAAGCGTGGACAAAGCCAATTTAAAAAAAAAAACAACAATGATTTCGATGTAAAATCCTAAAAAATGCTTAAATGAATAGATTTGAAACCCTGAAGGGGAAACAAGCAAACACAAAAAACCACGCAACAACAAACAACAAAAACACACCAAAAACCACCAACAAAAAAAAAAAAAAAAAAAACCCACAACACAACAAACCAAACTGAAAAAAAACCAACAACACACACACCACACACCCACAAATACCATGTACTATCTGAAATCCATTTCCCCATGTTCTACTATGGTCATTCCATCGAACCCACATCTTTCACATAGATTGCACAAATATATAAAGACAGGTTTTCTACGTGTTACTCTACTAAATGACTGCATGTGAATTCACTTTATTCTGGCGTGCGGATAATCTTTTTTTATTTTTTATTTTTACAAAAAGAGAGCGAACAAACAAAAGTCATTTCATTTATTATGAAGTACTATGTCTAATCATAATCAAACAATATATCTCGACAACAAGTGTGAAGAAATGATCGGTCAATATGGTGATAGCAAGAAGAGGAAGGAAGAAAGAGAGGGTGGTGGGCTAGCCCCCGAGTCCTGTGCTGCTGAAGACTCGAAAAACTAAACGGATTCCATCCATCCTGAAATTTAGCATGATACTGAACAGAAAGGAGCTCATAACCCTAATTCTTCTGCGACGTATAGTAGACAGGAGAAGAGACAGGAGAGGAGGGAATTCTGTAGGTACAAAAGGTATAAATAATAGAGAGTTCAAATGGAAAAATATACACGAGCCAAACGTGTAAAGTATTTGGTGTGAGTTTCAAAGGGTTAAAATATGTCTGAGTACACTGTTGTTATTGTTCGTTCAGCGTTCAAAAAGTATTATTGTCCAGATCCTGCTGTAAGATACAGCCTGTCTTCTCTAGGGAAAATGTACCGACGCAGAGTTCTGGGGATACACGTTGAGAATTCACTGAGCATGCAGGATTAGGCCTTCGCGCATCGGGTATCTGCCAGTGACGAGGGTGTGGCGAATTTCATCAATCACCACATGTGGTACGGTATTACAACATGGCATTGTTTTCGCCATCAAACTTCTCAGTCTATTTTATCACCTAAGAGGGGAAGTGTGAGTAATCTTTTCAAGTTGTCTATACAAGTAAATCTTAATATACAAACATGGCTTTTTTCTCCAATTAAATATTCAGATTGTCAGCGGGACTAACAAACAGCAAAAATTCCAAACAACTATCCAATTCGTGTAACAAATGAAATTTTCAATGTATTATTTCTTTCCTGGACAGAAGCAAACAGAAAATAGAAATGACAAGCAAAAAGCAAGCAATGTGCATGGCAAAGCTCCCACATGGCAACAAGACACCTAGTATACACACATACCACACACATATAGAGAATAGTACTGCCCCAATATAACAACAAAGACATTTTGTTTTTTTTCAAACTGGCAAAGCAACAACTTTGTGTTCGCAAGCCCGACTGATTTGTATTTCAATCTAAATTCCAATGATAGAGGAAAATAAACTAACATTGAAGAGAGAGAAACTGAATGCAACAACCGAGGACCAAGAGCAAGGGGGGGAGGGGGACAGAGAACACTGAGAGATTGCCTGTGTTTGTTGTGTTGGAAAAAAAAGAGGCATATGTTTCCACTTTAAGATTTAGGAACTTTTTTTATTTTAAAACCCAAAAAATAGAACATGCAAAAAAAACGGGAAATAAAAAAAACCGACAAACCAACAGGAGGCGGAAAAAAAGAAAATATAAGTTGAAAAATGAAAATATTTTAAAGCAGAACTTAAATAAAGGGCGCACACCACCCAACCACAACACATTTATAGTGACTACGTACACGACATATAGCGTGAACGACACAGAAGAGCCAATGTGTTGTATAAAGAATCGAATTTAACCATTAAAACTACGAGCAAACAAAAGAGCAGCACCGCCCACAAAGCGAGGACCATTTGTATGAACATGAAAGCAGTCGACACACAGGCTCGATGACACATGCTTGATCAAGTTGGCCGACAAGACAAAGAGTGCCTCAGCCTGCCGATCAATCTTCAAGCACAGCTAATTGCACACCTAACAAAAACACGACCAATAATACACACATATCGGGGGATTAGACGAAGAGGGAAGGGGGGGCCCAGAGGGAAGGGGCAGGGGCGGGGGCAAGGCGGAGAGGAAGAGGGGAGAGACCAAAAAAAAGGGTGGGGGGGAGGAAGAACAGAAACAAAAAAAAGGGGGGGGAGGATGGGAGAGGGCAGGGAAAAGGGGGGGGAAGAAAAAGGGAAAACAGGGAGAGAAAAAGGGGGGGGGGGAGGGGAGCAGAAGAGGAAAGGAGCGAAAGGGGCGGGAAGACCGTAGGGGGGGGGGGGGGGGGCGGGGGGGAAGAAAGAAAGAGAACAACACAAAAGAGGGGAAGAAGAAGGGGAGAAAAGAGAGAGAGAAGGAAAGAAAACACAATCAGAGAAAAAAAACGGAAAATGAAGAAAGATCGAGAGAAGGGCGTGAAGGGGGGGAGGGGCGGGGGGGGGGGGGGGGAGGAGAGGGGGGGGGGGTGGGTTGGGGGGGAGAGGAGAGAGAGAAAGGAGAGGGGGGGGGGGGGGGGGGGGTGGGGGGGGGGGGGGGGGGGGGGGGGGGAGAGAATGGGGGGGAAAGAAGAAGGGGAGGGGAAGACAAGTACACGGAAGGAATGAAGGAGCTGGTGGAGGTGGGTAGTGGGTGCTAGTACAATTCATGACAAGACAGTATGCACAGCGCTGGACCTGTTGGCGGACGGGGAGAGACACGGACCAAAGGGGTAGTGTTGGGATGTTCGGAACGAAGGAAAAAGAGGTGGGGGGTTGGGGGAAAATAGGGAGGGGGGGGGTGGGCAAAGCAAAACACACATGTGAAAAGATCGCTTGCATGTCAAAATAAAAACAAATACTTTGTATATAATAACCTTACCTTTTTCAGAGGAAGGCCTGTCTGCTTTAACATGAAACAAGCACAACTGATTCATAATGATGCTACTATTGGTCAGGCCAATTTCCGGAGTAACTTTACATAACTTTATTTTCCAGCTGTTTTTAAATCCACTCTGGAAATTGATTTCTGTAGCAACAACGACATCTTTTTCTTTTTAAAGGAGCATCTTTGAATTTACATATCTTACGAATTGCTGTCAGATTTTGTACAGACTGTTAATGTATTGAAAAGGCAACCCCAATTTCTTCAAAACTTTTCAAAAACCTTTAATGATTGTACGAATCCTGTGCATAGCTCTGCTTCGGTGACTATGGTGTCTGTGCACATATATCATCTGCCTACAGAGGCACTGTGAACCCTGACTACCTGACACGTTTCTCTGATGTCAATGGGTATGGCCAAATCTAAAGCAAAATTTCTACGATAGCAAGCAAGTGTATGGCACACTGCTGTGGTAGTGTATATGCAGTGAAGGTTGCTGAATTTCATGTTCAACTTGTGTTGCTGTATGTGTAAATCAACTGGTTAAGCAACACACAGGGCCTGCTGACGTGCGCTGATGAATACGACTGTAACAGATGGCTGTTCTGTACTGTTGGCATTTTCATAAAATGATGGTCAGTGACCATGCTTTGAGTTTTAGGAAATCCATGACAACTGGATTCGAATCACATGATGAGTATTTACACATGAAAACAAAACTGCTGTTAAAAAAAAAATGCAAGAAGAAAAAAAATGGCAAGTGAAAAAAAAGAAAACACAAAAGCTAGTAAATAAGTCGAAATAACCAAATCAATACAAACCAAATGAATTAATTATTCCAGAAAACATAAAAAAAGGCCATTAATGTGTATTTTCCTGAATATACATATATATGAATACATGCACAACATACAAAGCGCTGGCACTCCAGTGTTCACACCGGGGACGAAGAAACAACTGATGACGACAACATTCAACTCGCTTTTCTTCAGAAACCTAACAACCAAAGGAAGACAACTTTTCTTTATATCCAAAACTTTGGTGAGGAAAAACTTTAAGCCCAAGCTGGACAAAGAGGCTTCCATCCTAACGCCTATTGGATTACTGGATACCTGGGCACAAGCACACATGACAAGTGCTCGGTGTTATACTACTTGGCTCATGCCAGCTCGCATCATTTTACACATCACAGGGGCAAACAACCCAAAGAGTTGGGAGACAAGAAATGGAACGAAAAACGGGTGATGTAAAACACAGGATGGTGTTGGAGACAAAGCAGACGGAAAGACAAGGGTCTTACCGAAAATAGAACCTGAAACAGGCAGACATGGACGTATGTAAGGGACGGACAGTGAGGACACAGGACAAACATGTACAGTGTGTATCGTGGTGTGTGCACCACACAACATGAATGTTTACAATGCAGACATGGTCACTAGGAATAGGACTGGAGCACTTCATGTCAAACATCAACAAAATAATCCAATCATTCATCCAAGTTAACCGCACATTCCCTGAAACATAACACACACAGTATTAAAGCCATGGTTGCCTACTTCTTACAAAACGAACCCAGTTAGTCACTTTTTTTTAAAGATAGGTCAGTTGGTCACTTCTTAAAACATAAGCCCGAGTTAGGTCCCTTTTTAAATTAAGGCCAGATGGGGTCTCTTCTGGAAAATAAGACAAAATGCCTGGACCACACAGCAATAGAATAAAGGTATCTTAGGAGACCTTGTGCTTTTAGGCCTTCATCATCTAACCACTTAATCGCTTTCATGCAAGGGGGTTGTGTGTGTTGTGTGTGTGTGTGTGTGTGTGGTGTGTGTGTAAGCCCCACAAGATAATCTTGCCAATCATCCCTTGACTTCTGAGTAAGTTGAAGGGCACTTGGTTGTCTGCCCATTTTTTTGGGCACCACAGAGACAAATACATGCAGCAGAACAAAAGTAGTCCCGCCTTTTGATCTGTACACTTAACCCATAGTCTTGTGAACAGAATCACGAGAGACTCTAAAATGTTTTAAGAAGTCCAAGCCAACATTCTTCACATCGAATACTGAACAACCACATCTCATTAAAGTTGAATGGGGAGGGGGAGGGGGGGGGGGGGGGGGGGGCCATGAAACAAAAGATGAACCCTCCAATTTCTGTCAGTCTGCATACCAGTGATCATACAGGCACGGAGAGGTATGGGCAAAATGAAAACACAGAGTGGTCGTAAACACCTACGGTGCATTACCATTCCTTCTACCAGTTCTGTCAGTCAGGACTCATTCATCAGTGGTCTCTGTTCCTGAGGTTCTGATGTTCTCAGCAAGTAGTGCCAGTCCTTCAGTGTGTGCAGTGAGTCACACAGACAGGTGGGACACAGGGTGGCACTAGGGTTAGGTCACACAGTGGTGTCTGTAATATGGATGGATAGATAAACTGGCCAAAAGGGAATTTTACCACTGACCAATGTGGTGTCATGTGACATAGTGCGATTTACCGAATCAACAGGGTGTCATGTGACATGGATAGTGGATTTACTGAATCCAACATTGGTGTCATGTGACATGCATATGGATTTACTGAATCCAACATGGGGTCATGGACATGGATAGATTTACTGAATCCAACCTGGTGTCATGTGACATGGATAGTGGATTTACTGATCCAACATGGTGTCATGTGACATGGATAGGGGATTTTACTGACAATATGGAGTCCATGTGCACATGGATAGGTGGATTTACTGAATCCCACATGGTGTCAGGTGACATGGATAGTGGATTTACTGACACCATAGTGGAGTCATGTGACATGGATAGTGGATTACGGAATCCAACATGGGACATGGATAGTGGCTTACTGACACCATATGGTCATGTGGTATTTACGTGATATTACTGAATCCAAACAGGTGTCATGTGACATGGATGAGTGGATTTTACTGAATCCAAACTGGGTGTCATTCGTGGACATGGATGGTACGATTTACTGAATCCAACTGGGTGACATGGGGGACCCTGGAAGTGGATTTACCTAGAATCCAAAACATGGGACATGTGAGCTCGATGGATAGTGGATTTACTGAATCCAAACAATGGTGACCATGTGGACAATGGATTCCAGCAGGATTTACTGAATCCAATCTGGTTGACATGATGACATGATCAGTAGGATTTATGAATCCATGGTGCACATGGATGGTGGCTTTACTGAAGCCAATATGGTAACATTGACATGGATAGTGGATTTACTGGGACAACAAAGGGGAGTCATGTGACATGGATAGCAGATTTATGACCCCCAACATGGTGTCATGTGACATGGAAGTGGTTAGTTGGATTTACTGACTCAAGCATGGTGACACTGGACATGGACCATGGTGAAGTCATTCCCAGCCAAAGGATTTAAGAGAGGAGTGACGGTTATGTTTTACAGAGACACTGATCACTAGTGGAACATGTTGCCTGGAATACACTGATTCAGAGGTGGCCCAGGGCTGCATGCAAGGGAGGTAAAAATGCAGGACTCTAACAGTGCAAGGTCCACCAAAGAAAAAATATCACCCATCTGTCTGTGTTTGAGTCCACAGTTGAAGGGTTCGGTGTTTCTCAGGACAGCATCGAAACTCCAATGCTCAGTGCCCTCATGGGGTCATTAAGCACATAATGACCCCACTGGTCACTAACACAGAGCACAGTGGAACACGTGTAGACATTGACAGTGCGAACCATGTGTGTTGTGTAAAGGAAGCTGCGGGCAGGGCTCCCACGTTGAAAAAAAAAATACAAAACACTGTCTGAAATTCTAACCAATGGGTTTGTGAATCTCTCCCCACCAGACCCCCCACCTTCCCTTGCATGAGTGCCTCAACCATCCGCCCGCATTCCACTCCTCCTAACATCCTCTAACCTTAAAATGTTTTGTCTGACGGTTAAGTCCTAAAACAGCACCCACAAGACAAAACATCCTGGAGCCTCGAAGGGCATACCCAGACCCCTTTCCAGTACAACCCCAGTCAGAAGAACGGGTTTTTCCAACACCTTTCATCCATCATGATCTCTGTCACGTCCTGCAGCCTATTTGCCTACACACGTCATCATAAAGTTTAACAAAAAATATTTTCTGCCTTCCAACTGTAACAGAAAAATGGTGACTGCCAGTTTTCCGTGAAACAGCGTACACAAGACATCCCAACATTCAGTGAAGTAAAATGGCCATCCCCAACAAAATCCCACCTAGCACTGTATGGATTGTACTGGTTTTGTTTTTTTCCTTCATGCCTCCTGACCGTCTGAATTTTCTAGCAAAACATATTCAGTAATCCCTTGAGGTTTTCTCATTCGACATTTCTCTGAAATCCCACAAATTTATCCCGAAAAACGTGGCGAGCCCCTGGCAGGGTAGGGGAAAAAAAAAAGACCAAAAAAAAAACCCCCCAAACCCAGCAAAGAGTTGCTATCACACTCCATCTACCCCAATCTGTCATGGACCGCCACCACCTCTCCGTCCTGAAAAACAACCCAACTATTCCCATGCCCCCACATACCTTCTTCACGCTTGGCATGGAGCTGGCTTTCTGTCTTCAATCGTTCATCATCCACCTATGCGATTCCCTCATCTATGCTGTTTTTTGCACACACCGCATGCACAACGTGTGATTCAACCTGGTCTCCCTCCTTCAAACCTGTGCAGACATGGCAATCATAACAACACTGCCCCCTAATCAGGGATGAAATGAATTATGGAAGTCTGCCACACTAACATTCTTCTGACAATTTGCCATCAGTGCAAACCGAGTGCCATGGGGACACAGCTATGATGTTACCATTCACACTGATCTTAGTCTGTCATGACCACAAACATCACTGTTCAAAGCACAAAAAAAAACCCCATGAAACTGCTTTGTCAAGTTACCCTGTCTGTCCGCGACCACCATCACCCACTGTTCTAACCACCCCCAAAACTATTTATATCTGTTTCCTGCAGGTCACAGCCCATTCCAGTCTTCCCCCTTCAATGGACATGGTTGCCCCAGAAATGCTTGTGCTGGAATTTTGTGAAAAAACTTACATAACAACATTCAGCAAACACTCTAGTCTCAACGCAGGATGCACATGAAGCTGAAGTGCAAATCTGGATTGAAAATGTTTGTATCAACCGAAAACTCTTCCATTACATTTCGTCCCTGCAAGTGTCACTTGCCTACCTTCATCTCTCTCCTATTCACAAAATGCACTACTTTTTTTTTGTTGCTCGCTGTCATCAACAGACCTTGACTTCTCTCCCTCGTCTCTCATACACTATCAGAAGTCTTCCCATCCCCATGCCCTCTCGGATCCTACTCTCTATTCTTGTTCTCAATTCTTATCATTACACTGTATACATTTTATTCACCTCATTGCCCATTTATTCAATTCATTTACATTCCAGATTTCATTTCATTTCTTCTCATTAATTCTTATCGTCTTTCGCGTTACAACTACATGATCAATTTCTTTTTCGGTCATTTACCTCTAACCATATTTCGTCTAATGCCAATCATTGTATCCATTTCTAATGTATTTTTCTTCTATCACCACAAATATCACGCGTTCTCCATTTTTCATCTTATAACCACTAAGTATGCAGTCTTTCATTTCCTATTATTCACCCCACCGTACTAAGTTTCCCAGTACCATTATTTTATCGCCACCAAATATACATTTCATTCTGTATTTATCACCACCAACGACGATCGTCCCATTCCTCCTTCTATCAACACCCAATGATAAAATTTTCTCCTTTTCAATTCTACCACCAACAAGCTAAATTTTCATCCCAATTTGTACCAGGACACCAAGATTAAATTTCTCACTGCCAATTATATCACACCAAGCCTCACGTTTTCTCCTTCTCACCTAGCACACCAAGTTATGACTTTTCAAATTTCTCACTCTTCACACCAAGCATTGAGTTTCTCATTCACAGTCTAGCACCACCACATATTACATTTGTCTATATTTACTACCAATGAATAAAAGTGTTAAATTCTATATGTCTCAAAGCAGTAAGTACCAAGTTTCCGACATGTTTACCCAGAGTCAGGTAACCTGTAATATCCTGGACAAAAAATCCTGTAATAACAACCAAAAATGTCATCTTCATATCGCTAATACTTTGGCACTTTTGGACGATTTGGAAAAACGCAGTGTGGGTGTGTTTAGGATGCTTAGTCGCCATTTTTGAAAAGGTCTTAAAAAGATGCAAGGCCCCGCTGGGACAAATGTCTTTTACTGCTTTGGAACGACCCCCACCATTAAGGGACAAAAACTTAGTTATTTTTCAAATGTCTTTCTTGATTTTTGTCAGGAAAAAAACTTTTTTCAGGGGGGGGGGGAGGGGGGGGGGGGATGGCGGCAAGTCCCATTTGTTTCCAAAAATTTACAGCCAAACTCGTAAGGGTAAACAGTTGGTTCTCATTTGAAATAAAGCATCAATTTGCTCCTACCATCACCACCAAGACAGCCTCCTTTGCCCATTCCCGGATCACCTGCTGTTTTTAGGATGCACTTCTCATAGGGTCTCCCTCTTCGTTGGGGAAGATCTCTCGTGGTGCACGTGATGGTCTGAGATCTAGTTGACGTAGGCCGGGTGACGGACACGGGGTCGCGGGTCGGGGGGATGGGGGGAGGGTGGGGCCAAAACAGACTGGCCAGGTTTGTCCGGGGAAATCATGGGTCTCAAGATGCCCGGTACTCTGAGAGACTGTAAGGGGCACGCACATACACTGATGTAACGTGACAATGGGAAATGTACCAGTTGTACTGGAAAACAAGACAACCGATTGTTATACTATGTGTGATACTGCAAACGACTGAAACAAGGAAACCGGTAATACTAACGTCCGTTTTCTGAAGCCAAATGAGATCAAGACCGACTGACAAATGCTTATTTATCCAACTTAAAAATGGACCACAAGTAAGTCAGTTTCCTCGAAGCATCCCATTGACCAGTGGAAAGTCCATTTCAACCAAAATACATGGCCTTCCCTCAGATACACACCCAATCACACTAACCAAAAAAAACAGAACGCTTACAACTTATGTCTTGTCATAGGCACCAAACCACACACAGCTCTCTCCACAAAACATAAGCTACAAACAGAGGACCAAAAAGGAAGCTAACAAACCACCAGAGTTGACAAACTCGCAATTTAGTTACCTTCAACAACAGTGAAATCGAATCAAATAAGCAATAAATGACAACTCCACTGGTTGAGGAATGCGGAAAAGCTTAGCGCATGACGATATAATAAAAATGGAGCGCCGGGGCAAAGGTTGCCAGCAAGTACTGAGACTATCCAAATTCCGGTGGACATCGGATCTCCGAAACAGAAAACCATGGTGTAAAAAGATTGCCAATGCTAAACATTGGTCGGTCGTTTCTCTCCAGAAATATCATCACATGTGGTCAACTGAGGCCACTGCGAACATGCAAGTCGTTTTCTCTCCCGAACAATCACCACATTGTGTCAGTCGACTGACGCTGTAACCTCCTGTCTGTTTCTCGGACACATCACACAGGTCAGTCCACTGCCACTGCAACATCCTTTTTCTCTCCTGAAACACCCAGCATGTGTCAAGTTCAGCCACTGGTCATATCCTGTGTGTCTCTTCTGAACATCCATAACTATCTAGAATCTCAGTCAATAGCACCCAGTATTATTTTTCCTTGCAAAATAGCATACTCTTTAATCCATGTACACACCCTGTATTCTCTCGGAACATCAGCATAATCTAATCTCCTGCTAACACCCTGGCTATTCTCTCCCTGCAAAATACAGCAGACGCTCTTAATCCCATTGCTACACCATGTATATCTCTCTGCAACAACCAACAGCATACTACAAGTATCCATTGCTAAATTGTTATTCTCTCCTGCAAATCACGATACTCTTTTTAATAATTCAGTGCTAACACACTGTGTTATCTCTCTCCTAACTACACTGTACATCCTCTTTAATTCTGTTTCTACACATACTGCTATCTACTCTCTTCCGAAACATTAGCTCTACTCTTAGCTCATTACTACATCCTCGTCTCCTCTCCTCTTCCCTCTGACAAATGTCACCATCGTTCTTGACTCCACTGCTCAACATCCTATGCCTATGTTCTCCCTGAAACCTCACCATGTCTCTACAGGTCGCCCTGCTAACATACCTGCCTATTTTTCCATGAAACTTCACCAAGTTCTTACAGTCCACTTGCTAACACCCTGCCTATTGTTCCATGAACCTTGTCCACCTGTTCTTCACAGTCCTGCCTGAAACACCTGCCTACTTTCTTGACAGAACTTCTCAAGTTCTGCAGTCCCATTGCAATCACCTGCCCTATTCTCCCCCTGGCAAAACACACCATCACTCTCCAGTAATCGATCGCTAACATCCTTTCTATCTCCCTCATGAAATATCACCATAACTCTTTAGTCTGTTGCTACATCTTGTCTATTCGCCTGAAATATCACCACATGGTGTCAGTCCACTGCAGTGCTAACATCCTGTCTATTCCCTCCTGAAATATCACCATACTCTTCAGTCTGTTTGCTAACGTCTTGTCTATTCGCCTGAAATATCACATGTGTCAGTCCACTGCCATTGCTAACATCCTGTCTTATCTCTCCTGAAATATCACCACACTCTTTAGTCCAGTGCTAACATTCTGTCTATTCTCCTCCTGAAACATCACCATACTCTTTTAGTCTGTTGCTAACATTCCCGTCTTATTTTCTCTCTCTGAAATATCACTATACTCTTTGGTTAGTTGCTAACATCCTGTCTTTTCTCTCCTGAAGCATCACCATACTCTTTAGCTGTTGCTAACATCCCGTCTTATTTTTCTCCTGAAATATCACTATACTCTTTGTTAGTTGCTAACATCCTGTCTTTTCTTTCCTGAGCATCACCATACTCTTTAGTCTTTGCTAACATCCCGTCTTATTTTTCTCCTGAAATATCACTATACTCTTTGGTTATTTGCTAACATCCTGTCTTTTCTCTCCTGAAGCATCACCATACTCTTGGTAGTCTGTTGCTAACATCCCGTCTTAGTTTCTCCTGAAATATCACTATACTCTTGGTGGTTAGAGTTGCTAACATCCTGTCTTTTCTCTCTGAAGCATCACCATACTCTTTAGTCCCTCCTCCTTCCTGCATGGACAAACCAAATACAATTAAAACACACAAAACAAGGTTCAAAGTAGCCCTTATTTAAAATATGATACAACATGGACCAATGAACTTTTGACAAATATGCCTTCTTTACATTGTTTAAAAAACAAAAAAAAAAAAAAGACAGACAGACAAACAAACAAAAAAAAAAAAGCGCTTTACAATACTGTCCAGGTGGACATAACAAAACTCCCCAGACGGATAAAACAAGACTCCCCAGATTGAAGTGTTCTGATATAGCATTTTGTCACAAAGTGCGGCAGCGTAGCATTGTCAACTGAAATCACAGCCTGCTATGCCAAAAGGCAGCACTCAGCAGCTCTGAACGCTATCAACATGGTAGAGTCTGGAACGTGTTTAGCAGGAGTTCCGCTCAGAAAGCAAGTCAGACAACTTACTGTGTGTCACTCCACCCAAAGCATCGAAGAGGTGCAGGGGGAAGAGGGTTTCTCGCAGTTCTCTGAAGTACAGCTTGAGGACCCCAGCGATGGGTTTCATGTCGCTGGCGTCCACCACCTCCACCAGGGGCGTCCTCCCCTACCAACACACCAGCTCACTGCACAACCTTTCATCCGGGGCCCTCTCTCTCTGCTCCCCTTTCATTACCATCACATTCACCATAGGAGACTTACTTAGGGTTGTCTCCCCTACTCACGCTGCACAGCCTTCATCAGGGGCCCTCTCTCTGCTCCCCCTTTTCATTACCATCACATTCACCATAGGGAGACTTACTTAGGGTTGTCTCCCCTACTCACTGCACAGCCTTCATCAGGTTGGCCTCTCTCTCTGCTTCCCCTTTCATTACCATCACATTCATCATAGGAGACTTACTTAGGTTGTCTCCCCTACTCACTGCACAGCCTTCATCAGGGGCCCTCTCTCTGCTCCCCTTTCATTACCATCACATTCATCATAGGGAGACTTACTTAAGGGTTGTCTCCCCTACTCACTGCACAGCCTCATCAGGGGCCCTCTCTCTGCTCCCCTTTCATTACCATCACATTCATCATAGGGAGACTTACTTAGGGTCTCGTCTCTCACTTCTCATGACCAGACTCCACCAGTGCTTTATAGTGAAAAGTGAAACAGAATGAAATGAGACAACTGTTAATCACATAGAAAACACACATGTGCTCACGTTCACTGTAGAAACTAAAAAAAACATAATTGAGAATCAATAAAAAGTTGACCATCTAAAGTGAAACAACAGAGCAATGGAACACCACACACAACAATCATCAGCTCGGATGAAATGGTACATCAACATATAAAATTACCAATCACATATGCATAAAAAGGACACATGTGAACAAGAGGTGTGGCTCCTCTTTACCTGACTCGAACACATTCTTGAAGTGGTTGATTCCACTTGGGCACCAGATACTCTGAACACACCTTGGTGATGCAGACCTGAACAGATCACAAAACCACAACATCTGTTTATCACCTACATCAAAATGACCAACAATATCCATCAATGTCACCCCCCCCCACATCATCATAGTGCGGACACTCATTCATGGTCTTGTTCCTCCCAGATCAGCACACCTCACTTCCTCAATCATCTTCAGTGCTGGACCCATGTCATCTCCGTCTTCTCTCACATCAACACATATGATGTATCTTCCACTTCTGTTTGTCAGACAACCAACCAGCTTCTAAATAAGAATACAGGTTTGGACTGGATTCTGGATTCGACGGGCGTGGGCTGAGGAGGACAAGGTGACCCTGTCGAAATGCTCTCAAAGTAAGTAAGAGTCTAAATACTTTTCTCTTAACTACAGCCAGTTTCTGATCTCTCAAGACCCAGCTGCACCAGTGTACAAGTGTTCACATTCACTTCATGCATTTCCCATTGGCAGGCAATGGCCCAGCCCTCCAAAGGGTGGAGTGGGATTTGATTTGCCAACAAGATTTGTGACACATGCATTCACAGATAGGACGTCGGCTCCAAGTCTCAGCCAAGAGACTAGGATGGAATTTGATCTGTCACGGAGGTTAGCTCAGAAGAGACATCTCTCTTCCAAGTAGGCCATCCTGAGTGGGAACTGAACCCCCAGCCCTAAGGACATGAGTCGGCAACTTTATCCATAAGACCAACAATAACTCCACATTCACCAAACAGTAACTAAAATGACAATCTAAAACACAGAGGCAACAAAAGAGTGATTTTTAGCTACACTTCACAATGTAACTGCCAGTTAAGAACTTTGTATCCTTTAGAATTTTATTCATCAGCATATTTTTGACATACATGGCATCATTTTCAAAATTGTATAGACAATACTAAAATCACGGATAAATAGATCTGCTATCCATTTATAAAAAGTTGCCAGGTTCCAAGTACACAACTGGCTCACCACACCTTCTGCTCAGGAAGTGAAAAAAACAATTAAAAAAAAAATGAAAAAAAAAAAAAAAAGGGACAAAAGACATGAAAGGCAAAAAGAAAAAGAAAGGAAGAGCAAAAAGGAGAAAGATTCAGTAAAATACACAATAAGACGAACATGCTGACCGTAAAAAGGTTTATGACCCTGATGCAGCTTTTGATGACCAGGGGGATCTCTTCACCAGTGGCTTGCTCACACACACACACACACACACACACACACCCACACACACACACACACCACACACACACACCACACAACACACTCGCGCACAACACACACACACACACACACACACACACACCCACACACACACACACACACAGAGCAATGAGCTGAATGTCACAACGGCACTTCATCTCACAGAATGACATGCTTCATGAACCTCACTGATGTGAAAATACCAGGTATGCATCGCTACCTGTGCTGTGCTCAACAAAGAAGTCTCTGACAGGCTGCCAAGTGCATGATGAAACAATCCGATGCTGACCACACATTACAAAACAGAGTCAATTTCAAGAGCAGTCATCTTAACCACCAAGACAATTAAAGAGGAAAAGAGCTAAACATCTCATCCCCAGGCAGACACTGGGTAGCAATACAGAAACAAAAAGACTGTAAATGCCTGGGTAGCAATACAGAAACAAAAAGACTGTAACTGCCTGGGTTAGCAATACAGAAACAAAAGACTGTAACTGCCTGGGTAGCATACAGAAACAAAAAAAGACTGTAAATGCCTATAAGCAAAAAACAAGAACAAAACAAAAACAATGCTTATTTCATTTGGTCATCAAATACATACAGCACTTAGTAAATTATTTATTCATGTTTTTACTGTGCTGTTTGAAAAGCAGTTCACTCTCATGAAGACGGATGATTTAGGTTCAATCCTTTGGTGCAGGCTGGTACTGAGACAATGAAAAGCAACCCCACCTGTCTCCGCTGCTGCTCTTGGGCTGTTTCCACATTCAGTCCTTTGCCTTTTCAGCTCTCTCTCCACACATCCTGTGATAGGTTTTTTCTTGGGTCAGTTGCTTTCCCCTGAGGGAAGCACAGTGTGCACTTGTTCATGTGCAGTGATCTGGGTGAAATCTAAAAATGTGTCCCCAACCATCTCTGAGTGGGCACATGATTGTTACCATTCCTGTCCCGGCTTTGGCGATCTAGTGGAGACACTGTTTGGGAAGATGATCTGGTGGATTGCCACCACCGAAACTTGGTCTGGAACATGTCCAGCTTCTGCTTGATAGTGACAACTGTCTCTCTGGCCCTTCTGCTCCTCTGCGCTTACATGAGAACACTGAGGACATTGCTCTTTCAGATTCCAATCTTCATGGGACACTGAGGCCAGTGGCTCTCCTAATGGGCTTGAGAGATGAATGACTGGAGAGCTTATATACCACAGATCACCCTGGGTGGTAGGAATGAGAAGGTGGGAGGAGTGAGGAATTGTAGGATGAGAAGGTGGGAGTGAGGAATGTAGGAATGAGAAGGTGTGAGTGAAGAATTATAGGAATGAGAAGGGTGGGAGTAAAGGAAGTGGTAGGAATGAGAAATGGGAGTGAAAGAAGACTTATAGGAATGAGAAGGTGGGAGTAGGGAGGAATTGTAAGAATGAGAATGATGGAGTGAGGAATTGTAGGAATGAGAATAGGACCTGGGAGTGGAGGAGGAATTGTAAGAAATGAGAAGGTAGGAGTGAACGAATTTATAGGAACGCGAGATGGGCGTGAGAATTATAGGAATGAGCACGCTGGGAGTGAGGGAATTATAGGAATGAGAATGTGGGAGTGAGGAATTGTAAAGATGAGAAGTTGAGAGTGAGGAATTGTAGGAATGAGAGAGGGATGGCATGTGAATTATAGGATCTGACACCCCCAGGGGATGTGAGGAATTGATAGAATGAGAAGGTAGGGAGGAAGAATTATACAGATGTGCGAGAATGGGATTCAGTCTATCGGATTGTCCCTCCAGGGAGGGAGGAGGAATGAGAAGGGGGGGCAGTAATTGTGGAGGATGGCGACCAGGAATGAGGTCTTCTGGAAGGAGGGGGTGGGAGCGAGGAATGTACATGAAAGGCAGCTGACAGACCAATGAATGGACTGAGCACAGTTATGGTTGGGTGAGAAGGAAGGAAAGACGGCCTGATGACAGCTGATAGTGCCTGTCACTCACCTTATTAACTCCTCAGGGGCTCCCTCAAACAGCTTGGGCGTAGACTGAATACACTTATGAGGAGTGGGGGCGACCCCGGCGGCCGAATGACAAGTTTCTTGGGGACTTAGGGGGTGGGGCCGGGGGTGGCCTGAATGACAAGCAGATTGACAGGACTGAATAAAACTTATTAACTTTGGGGGGTGGGGCCGGAGGCCTGAAATGACAAGTGATTGACAGGACTGAATAAACTTATTAAACTTGGGGGGGTGGGGCTGGAGGCCTGAAATGACAAGAGGAGTGACAGGACTGAATACTACTATTAAACTTGGGGGTGGGGCCGGAGGCCTGGAAATGACAAGCTGATATGACAGGACTGAATAAACTTATTAACATAAGGGGGTGGGGCCGGAGGCCTGAAATGACAAGCAGATTGACAGGAACTGAATAAAACTTATAAGGACACTTGGGGGTGGGGGGTTTCCGGAGGCCTGAAATGACAAGTGGATTGACAGGGGCTGCGAATAACTTTAATACTTATGAAAATTGGGGGGTGGGGCCGGAGGCCTGGGGAATGACAAGCAGATGACAGGCCGAATAAACATATGAGGAATACTTGCAATGAATGGCCGTTGGTTGGCCAAGGAAAGGGGTGGGGGGTGGGGTAACTTTTAAGTACTGTTCGCACTATATTTAGGTGGTGGGTGGCTGGTGGGGGGGGGGTTAAGGGGGGGTGGTCCACACCCCACCAGGGCCCCCAAGGGAGGCCCCCCCGATTTAAAAAACATATGGCCTATTCAAATTTGTTTGGATCTAAACAATTATTTGGTATTTTTAAAGGAAAATGTAATGTAAAAAAAAACACTTGGTATGTGAATGGTTAAGAAGTACAACATCACACATTCTTCTGACGTTATACAATTTTCAATTTTGCTGTATGAGTGGCTTATCTTGCACCCAAACAATAAAGACATCTGTATTTCACACTTAGCAACAATGATAGAAACGGGCGAGAGAGAGGGAGAGGAAAAGGGGAGGGAGGGAGGGAGCGAAGAGAGAATGCGAGAGGAGAGAGAGAGAGAGGAACAGATTGGGCAGACAAACCTTGCCAGGGCCAGATGTGGAAACCAGGTTCTCTCACAGGGCTTTCTGGATCTTGTTGACTTGGTCTGCAGCCCGGGCCACACAGCGGTTACCAGCTGATCATGTACGCCCCTGAACTTCTGCACAAACCACACCACCAAACACCACGGTCCGTACCTCATGGCCCGCCAAGCTCTTTCACACCGCTACGTTCACTGCACCATGCTCTTTCCCCTCTGTCTGGACCCTCTGAAGAACATGCAGCCCTTGGAGGGCCATCTGTTAGGAGTGCTGAACCATCCTAGGACTAGCGTAGGATCCCCTCTTTTTTCAAATAATGCATGACAGCTGGTGAAAACTACTCACCTGTGCTTTTCTTTACATCATTTCAGGACCTTCATTCATTTCACAATAACACCTCATCTAAAACCACACAGAACTTACTGTATACCCAAGATGGGAAAAGCCTGGCTCAAAATCCAGGCTCGAAAGGCAAGTTTTAAGCTGTGCTTTGGAAAACAGATACAGTGGGCCTGGAGATTTGTAAGGTGGGGAGCAAGCGAAAGGAGTTCCAAATGCGTTTAGATTTTGGCAATTTCTGCAAAGCGGCAAGGAATGCCACAGACAACTTTAATTTTTTCGTTTTGTATCCCTTTAGTTTCGAACTGGAAAGAGCAGATAGTACATGAGATGCACTGCAAGTGCTAAAGCACAGATGAATGTATGGTGGAAAAGAACCATCAAAGAACAGAAGGCAAGGGTGGCTGTTTGTTGTTGATATATTCAACATTCAGCCCAGTAAAACACTCCCGCGTCAATGGCGTAATGAGATCTCATTTTTCCTTAAGACGAGTCGAGTTGAACTGTTTCTGTATTCACTGAAGCTGGGCATTTATTTTGCTGGCAATAATCACGTCAAGGAATAATAATTGTTGAATTGACAAGGTTGGCTGCTGCATCAGTTGAATGATTGTAAACTGAGACACTACAGTTGGAGCTGCAAGAAACATGATTTTTTTCACTATCTGAAGTACTTGTCTTTCTGCCGTTGTGTGCTCACTCCCTTCAATGCTTGGGAACTTTTCATTATTCCTGAAGAACTTGCCTTTCTATTTTGTAAATTTAAAAACGAAAACAGCTTTAAAACTGGTCGTGAACCTTGCCCCGCTCTCCATAAGAAAAGTGCTATCAGTTTTACAGTAGTTGTCCCTTGGGTTGATCAGAAATGCTACAATGTTACACAGAGTCCCGGACCTACCATCTGGCAGTTTTTAAAACATTTCTCTGGGTGATTGTATACCACCCCGATTTTTTTTTTTTTTTAAAACTGTGATATGGCTTTAATACTAAAAAAATGACTGAAATCAACAGATAGAAATAATGCAGCCACCAACACCTGTCCGGTGTACATGTTTTTGTCATCATTACTCTTTACACAATCACCTATTTCTTTCCACATGCTTACATATAACTAGCAACACACCACCATTATCATACCCTTCATACATATACATGCACAAACAT
Organism: Conus betulinus; assembly: GCA_016801955.1. Lineage (NCBI taxonomy): Eukaryota > Metazoa > Mollusca > Gastropoda > Neogastropoda > Conidae > Conus > Conus betulinus. The sequence continues at coordinate 13,141 of JADBJO010015799.1, read as the reverse complement.
GTACAACAAAATGATATATGGTATCTACACAGATTACATATTAACCTTTGCTTGCCAATGCACAACACAACACACACACCACACACACACACACATGCAGACATTGCACATAAAATGATTAAGTTGTAAAAGTGTGTCAAAACTGATGCTTTGTCCCTTTACTGCTGTACACAAAACGTTACGTGGTGGTCATCATTCCAGGTCTTTCTTCTCTGTTTCCACCTCTAGGATCTGCTCTGGGTCCTCATTCACAAGTTGTTACCTCTCTGTTCACGCCTCTGTTTTTCTCTTTTAATGGCAATTCACATGCATAAGTTTCCAGTTTAACCCATTACGTCCTATATGGCAGATGTTTACTCCCATACAGAAAACTATTTAACTCCCCCAGTGATACAAATGGACTGACAGATCATTCAGTTATAGTGTAGGAAAAACAGAAAGGAAAATTTCATTTGTGTCACCTTTCAAATCAAATGTACTACCTTTACATTAGCTTGATTTGCCCCCCCTTGCACTGCACTCGTTCGCTCAACAAAACTGACAGACACAACACAGATGCACACATGCATATTCTTATGGCAACACGCGAAACATGTATGCACACACACACAGTGTACATCATCTGTACAGGATGGCCAATTCCACAAACTGTCGCAGCAGCACTGACACCTCGTGTGTGTGACGTGGTACAAGCTTTATCACCAACACAGATGACTCACCGCTCTAACAGGACCTGTTGCGGGGAGAGAAAATTCAGGGGATTGTAATGCCTGTCTTTCCACAGCAAAACACAGCCACCTTTCCTCACTTGATGGATCAAGCAAGTAGATCTACATAGTCAAATATTTGATTCGAAGCACATGTCAGGATAACTGTCCTGAAGACTCGAATATCGACTGTGCATATTCAGGCACACGTGTTTCACGCCCAAGTTTTGGCATTTTCACCCCTCTGTTCCTCTGTATGATCAAACTGTTCAACTGATGACGGGGGAAAATTTGCTTTGGGTTGTGCCAAAACCACCCGTGGCATCCTGTCCATGTAAAACAACAGGGTTACTCTCACCTGAACATGAGTTCGACACAGACTGTCTCTCCCAAACAGATGTTCTGAAACACTAGCCATCTCTTTTTTTTTTTTTCCTTTTCTTGAGTCATATCTCTTTGACTAAACTTTTTTGCTGACCCGTAAGACTTATTCATTCTCACCTTAAAAAATGGTGTGTGTGTGTGACGTGTGTGCACATGCGTGCTGTGACTGTGTGTGCATGCATGTGTATGTCAATATGTGTGTGTATGTGTGGGTGAGTGAGTGAGTGAGTGAGTGTGTGTGGTGTGTGTGGTGTGGTGTGTGTGTGTGGTGTGTGTGTGTGTGTGTGTGTGTGTGGTGCGTGGTGCGTGTGTGCGTGTGTAGCGTGCACGCCCACCAAGGTGCGTGTCCACCCCCCCCACAAGTGCGTAACGCCCCCGCAAGTGTGTGCGTGCGCACATGCATGTGTATGAGAGTGTGCTGCTGTGTGTGTGTGTACATGCTAAGAACACTGCATGCCTCTGGGTCATTTACAGCCACAAACACCCTGTTGCTTCAGGTGTCTTTTTTTTTAAGAACCTGTGCACTCCTCACTAGAGGGCCAGGAAAGACACAAATGGGACCTGTCACTGTGGAGACCCCTACTGCCCCCCCCCCCCCCCCTCCCCTCGCTTCTGCCTGTGACTTTACAGCTCCATAGATATTATCACTATAACCAAATAACAAGACATTTACTTGGCATTCTCAGCCGTAAGTAGCAGCTGACACATGAAAATATCAGTCTGAGCCCCACCCCCCCCCCCCCCCCCCCTCAGTTCGTGCAAAAAATTGATCATGAAATTTGTACGTATTCAAAGATGCTCTACACATGTAAAACAACTACTGTAACAAAAAGGCACAGAAAACATGTGGTTATTCAACAGGTCATTGACAGAACACATGGCTGTCACATATTACCAAGTCGATAGGTTAAAAGTGTTGTTCGATGCGCCACTCACCTGATTAGATAGTAGGTACTCTGTCTCCACCTTGCGGTTCTAGATCTGTACTTGGCTGCTTTCGTGAGGTGATTTCTGGGGGGCGCCGATTCACATCACTGAGAGAACTGGGTGATTCATAGTCTTGTACCTGGATCATGTTCAACCAGCGTCTTCTCTGTGGTTTCCAACTAGACATCTCGTCCAGATACTGCAGCCGCAACACATTTTATGGCTTCACCTCTCTTTTCACCGCTACTCAACTTAATCTGTGCTCGTTAAATACATAGTGTGGCTTCTGGGACATGCCCCTATGAGGTCCTTGATTCATACCGATGCATGTGAGAGGGCACTTTCTTTAAAATGGTTTGAAACTGATGAAAAGATGATAATCTTATACTTTAAAATTGCACCAATTTTCATCCAGGAATGGACTATCAAGATACAAATCATACACACACACACAAACATGCGCACATCATTCTCTTCTCTCCTCCTTTCTCTCTCTCTTTCATCGCTATCTTGCAGTTGCTAGCTGTCTTCATATTGTAACGTGATTTTTTTTTCTTTCCTAACCTACAGGAAACTTACATGGAGAGCAGCAGCTCTTTCTTTCTAATCAACTGGGAAATTCAAAGGTCAGAAGAATGTGCGAAAGCACTGACCTCATCAATCTCCACTTTCAGGTGGTTGAGACGGTCGTTGATGTGGTGGTCTGTAGCGCTGAACCAAGTTTCTCCGCACTTCCTTCTGCGCACTGATCTGAAGGATATGTCACACAAAGAAACAGCTGACAGCGTCTTTCTACTCTCTCTGTGCCCGTACACCTCCTCTCTCTGTCCATCTCTTTCTTTGTTCCTAACTCTCCTTGACCGGCTCATCTTTCTCCCTGTCCCATTAAACGGTTCTTTCTAGTCTTATTGCCTCCCACATCCTCTCTATCTAGGTCCAGTTACTCTTTCTCGTCCACTCTATTGCCCTTCTCTCTCTGTCCCCCCCCCCTACCCACCTTTCTACCTCCCCAATCCCCTTTTCTTCCCCCTCTCATTATTCACTTCAACTTTGTCCTTTCCATCTTTTGATCACTCCCCCCTCTCGTTCCGCATTCCTTGTCCTCTACGTCCCTATGTGAAAACCCTCTTCTTTGTACTCCTAACCTTCACTATGTCCTCTTCCCCTCCCTTGAACTATCACTGCCCTGCTCTTTGCTCCTCAAACCCCACCCCAACCCCTCCCCCGCGTTTCTCTCGGTGTCCAATCCACCCTCTGTCTCCACTTCTTTGTTCCTCCTTTCTTTCGTCCTCTCTTCTCCCCACACTTCTCCTCATCTGTCTCTTCTATACCCCCTCCACCTGCTCCTTCCATTATTTATGCGCTTTATCTGCTCTCTTCTCCCTTCCTCCTTGGTCCCTTGTCTTTCCCTGTTACCCTCTCTCTCTCCATCCCTCCTGCCTCATCTCCTCTCATTCCCTCTCTGTTGCTTCTTGCTTCTTCTTTTCCTGTTTCCGTATCCATTTCATATCTCTTTGTTCCATTTATTCCTTCTCTTTCCTGGTCTTTGCCCTGTCCCTGTTATCTCTCTAACACAAGCAGACAAGTATACCATGGACATGACTTACTAACAGATGCTTCCCATACCGATATAATGATTACTCAAAGAAAAACAACAATGCTGAAACATGCTTGTTCTCTCTCTCTCTCACACACAAAACACACAAAACACACACCCACACACACACACACACACACACACACACACAAAACACACTCGCACACACACACACCAGGCGAACCCATTGCCCACCACACACCCCACTGACCTCATACCCTTGAAGGGCCTGGAACTTCGAACTTTTTGGGCAGCGTGAAACACCTGGTTGGGTGAAACTCCCATGAACTTCTGTTTGGTCTGAACCGTGAGTCCAGCGTATGTCGATGAACTTGTGAGGGGACTCATGACTGTTGAGAGATCGCTCGTTGCGCAGGTGTTCGTGGACAGACAGGTACATCATCATGCCCGGCCCGCCCCACTGAGTTGTGGTAGCACAAAAAGTCCATGCACTGCAACACACAGCGGTTTGTGGCATGTCAACTCTCTGCTGGCTTTTGTGAAGAGGTAACTTTTCTCAGAATTACGTTACAGCACACACACAAAAGTACATGCATAACAGTGCGCACTTATCCAAGCCTTCAACACCAGTAATTAAACATACATGCATAAAAAAACCGCGCTTACCCATGTAACACCCACCACCTGCAAATAAGCCACTCTCCTCCAACCCTAATGCCCAAAGGTACAGCTATGAACAGATCGAGACTGTTTCATTATCAATCCTGACACCTAACTTTCATACTCAACAAAATGATATATCCAATCTAAATCCTTTTGCTGTGAGCTGACGCTATACAACAAGGCCTGAGTTTGTCCCTTTGTGGTCAATGGACCATAAGAAACAATCTTCTCTATTCAAATCACCACAACCTGTCCTTATTAAACCCCATCAAAGGATAACCTTAAATTTGGTTTCCTTATGGGGGTAGGTGGGAAGGACTTTTCGGCCTTAGACAGCCATTTGAGAGAACTGCAGGGCTGTTGTGAAAGTGGTCAGCATGTTGCGAATGTGCTTCAATTATTCTTTAAAAAAAAAAAAAAAATTTTGAGGTTGGGTTGAGTGTGGTTCTGAGCGACATTGACAGGTGGCATACAAATTCAGCATAATGACTGTGGGGTAGTTTGGAGGGCACCTGGAAATGCAGTAAGGAGGACACATGGTTGTACAGAGACACCTGCATCCCTTCGAAGTCAGTGGCTGTGTGTACGCGATGACAAAAGAAGAGGGAACTGGCCCGTCTTCGTGATTATGGATGGATTCTATGACAAGTGGACCACACTGGTCAGTTTGACCATGATGACACAAAGACCACGCAGAGCAAATGATTACATCCCTGTTAGATTTCTTTTTACATGAAGTTCAGAGTTATTCAGATGTGAAATGTTTGTTTGGTAATTTTTGATTCATTAAGTACCTCTAGGTTCGTCTGTTCAAAAACTAAGTTTTCTGAAAAACAACCCCAACAAACAAAAAGAGCAGTAATTTACAGAAAATGTTGCATGAAAGAAGCTTGATGGGATCTACTGGGCTAAATGTCAGGAAATATAGTGAACCGAAATGTGAAAAAAAAAAAAAAAAACTGGAAAGACAGACACTTGTCAAACAAATAAGTCAACACCGACAGATATCTAAAACAATTAGAGACTAATTAAGGAAACAACAGCTATTGCTTATTGAGCCATTTCTCTATCTCACACACAATCCTAACTTGATTTTATCGTCTTTTATCATTATTCTCTTACCGGATCTCTGACGCTCCCGCACTCAGACTAGAGCACAAAAGTCCCCTCTCTCTCTCTTGCACACACCACACTGACACATAACACCACAAACAGCAAGCATGCATGGATGCAAGCACGTGCAGTGACACCCAAACATGCAGCATCACCACCACACGATCAGGCTTTCTGTGTATAGCCACAACCCGAAACACAAATCAGAACAGCTGTGCAAACCACCCCCCCCAGCTGGTGAATCGACTGGAAGCATTTCATCCGTGCTACACTTAGTGCCAAAAAAACACTGAAAGGGAGGATGGGTGAGAGTTTAGGGGAGAGTGTAAGAAAGGAAAGTGTTTTTTTGGGGGACGGGGAAGGGTGAGGTGGGGGCGGAAGGGAAGGGTATCTTTACACCCAACAGTGTGGCCACTGGAGCTGTGAGTCCATGTCTAACCCCCTGCATGGCATGCAGCTAACTTCCTTCATGTCTTCCTCCAATCCTCTCCCAAACACTCTAGCCAACCCTGCCCAGCCTTTTTTCTTCTCACAGCTGTCAAAAAAAAAAGTTCAACAGCCACACTGTCTGTGGGCTGAAAACACAGACACAGACACCCACCACTCTCTAACACACACGCTCACAACACAACACTCTCTCTGTCTCTCTCACACACACAATCACACACACACACACACCACACTCACACCACACTCTCACTCACACACACAGAGAAACAATCAGCAGGGGCTTAAAAAAGCTTGCAATGGAAATCCCATCTTTATAGGGCACCAGGAGCAGCAGGAGGTGGGGGGAGGGGCAAAGGCTGTTGGGGGAGGGGGGGGGGAGGTAAGAGAGGTTGGGGTGAGAGGGAAGGGGGGAGGAGGGAGAGTGTCATGACAAGCTTCAGGCAGAGGTGTAGCTCTTGTAACTGTCCCTAGCCCACACCACTGGCAACAGCCTCTCTGCAGGGACATGCAGCAGGATTGAACAGAGGGGGGTGTGTTATGTCACGGCACTTGTACCTTCCACTTAATGTAGGTTTGGGAATGTGGAAGGGGAAAAAAAAAAAAAGTCCACCCCCCACGCCGCCCCTACCCACCAGCCCTCCTCCCTCACATCTTTCAGCACAAGCAGCTATAGGACTCCCAGTGAAGAAGCAGTGGAGAGCATGGGGAAGGAGGCTGAGAACCTTGGACTGAAGGAGAACAGGAAGGGGAAACAGGTGTGTTGCATTCAAATGTCACTGACATTGCTATCTCTGACACACTTACCTTCAAATCATATCGGACATTTAAAAAGGGTGTGTTTATTCAGGTTAAAGGCTACCTGTTTTACACTTCATTTCTTTACTGATTATCCCTCTTGACAAGGTGAATGGACATGGGATAGTAATTTGTTAAAAATCAAACAACAACAACAACAACCTGAAAGAGCTCAAAGCGAATTTACCGACATCCAGAGCAGTAAAGATCAAAGTTCACAACAGCAACACCACCACCCACCTGAAAGGTCTCAAAAAGATTCAGACTCCATCCACAGCGCTCAGGATGTCAGTTCAGAAGAAAAAGCAGCTTACAGCAACTCTCTTGTTACACCCCCATATCATATTTCTGTCTTCCACATCTTATACCAATGTGAAATTCAAGACACAGGCACACATTAGTCGTCACTTGTTATAGCACACTCTGACAGACAGACAGACAGACGCAAACATAAAAGAATATTACAACACACACACACACCACAACACACACCACACACACAACGCAGAGTAAGAAGTGAGAGAAGACAGGCAGGACGCCAGGGGAGAGGTAAGGCAACAACAAACAAAAGCTCAGCAATGTAGGGCAAATTCAGCCTCCTCTCCACTGATCCCTGATAGACCAGACCCAGCAGGGTGGGGGTTGGGGTGTGGGGTGGGTGGGTGGTGACTGAAGTGGGTGTTGGGGAGCTGGGCCATCACTCTGCCAGACAGCACCATCTGTCTGCAAAATCTGCATCCTCCTGACTTACAGAGGACCTGCTCTATCACCCCCATCCACCAACAAAATGCAGTACAGCCTAGTCGTGTCATGTATCCCGAGCTGAGGGCGGCCATGATGGGCAGTTCCCCCATCCTTTCCATGCCTTCCCATCCCCCCCCCCGACCACCCCCACAAACCTTCCCCCATACTTGCACTGACAGCCAGGCTGACACACAACATGATCTGAACCCTTCCCCTGTTTCCCCTGGTGGACTATGACGAGACTGACGCCTTGCTAAAGCAAACACTGGAACAAATTACCGTCATAGTTACCCTCTCCACTTGGAGATAAAATACAAACTTGACAGGGTTTTACAAGCAGTAGCTTGTTTACAGAAGGCCTTTCGCCGGGCATGCTGTGCTGTTTGTAATGTGTCTTGTTTAACCCTGAACTGGCTGTGCCATGGCCTGGGCAAAAACTTGCATTCAATCGTGAGATCCAGACAGAAAATCTGGCAATAGATCATGACCTTGTTTCTATGTAGATGGACAAATGAAAACAGATGTTGAGTGAGAATTTACCATAAACAGGTTAAAATCTAACCTGCCTCTGATAAAAGTTTTGGAGGATGGGACACGGTGTCGGGCGGTGATGTTCATGTGGTGACATCAGGTGCCAAAACAGTCAAGTTTCCCACAGTAATAATAAAATCCCAAAGGAATGGCTTTGGAGAATGAGACAAAACTCTTCATGCTGAGGTTATGCCCTTTGCAAGTGAACGATTCTCTCTATCATAACACTGTTAGCTAACACCATAGCTACCAAGGTCTCAAAAGCACCAAGTGTAAACATTTCAACATTTATTGCGTAGCATTCTAAATTTACACATAGCACTCACATGTGATATCACAAGTCAGACTCAACAGTACTTTCAAATGCAGCTTCATATTGATGCATTTACTTAATTATTGACTAGAATGATGGAACACCTCGCTTGGGTCGCCATGTCGTTTGTGCTCTGATCTGCAAAAGATCACAAAGTGGCTGGAATAGTTCAGTGATAGAGCACTGGACTCTATAGATCCTGTGATCCTGTGGGATTGTGGGTTTAAATCTCTGCCGGGCCTTTTCGTTACTTTCCCGGACTGGGGGGAACTTTCCTTCGGAGTATAACATGCTTCTGAACTCATTTTCCATACAGTCTTTTGTATGGGACTATATAAACCGAGGTTCTGTGTGTGAACGCACGCACATCTAGCACACAGGTAAAATCCCATTGCTACCAACTTTCGGAAGAGAAGGCCAGTTTGGCTGTTGGTATGGAGACATAGTAAGCACATAACATGCACCTTCCCCAAAGTGGTAGTATGGCTGCTGTAACGGCGGGATAAAAACAGGCAGTCATATCAGTGATACACACACAAAACTCCACTATCTTTGTTGGGTAGATGGACTTAATCTTTGCCTGTCCATACATGGAGTGTCTGCAGGAGTATCAGCCTGCATATGTGGAAAAGAACAAAAAAAAGCAGCTAAATCCATGATCATCATCATTGCTTTTATCCCAGCTTCCCCTCCTCCATACAGAAACTTGGCCATTTTATAATGAAACAAATCCACAGTAGAGATCTACGGCTGCAGCCAAGTCTGTGAGCACTGTGTTTTGGGGTGCAGCGTTTTGACACCAAGGATAGCAGCGTGGCACTGTCAACCAATTCATAGCATGCGATGCCAAAAGCATAACCACCTGGCAGGTTAGCTAATAATAAAAAATCATGTAACTGAACAGAGAGAACTCAACTATCTGTTGATGATTTGTCAATATTCTGAAATGAACCGATCATTTAGGTTCATGTGTAATCTCTTCAACATGGGATGCAGAACAGAGGATATTAACAATTTAGTCACTTCAGTTACTCCATGATCATTTAAAGCAATTTGTATCATTATCGTTGTTTTTTTCTTTTCCCTACAACCTCCACATCTCTTCTTGTTATATGTGTGAGGTAGGTATGGGGGAATACGACAGGTGGGATGGGGGTGGCACACAGGTGCATATAAACTGCCTTCAAATTGTCCTACATCAGGCACACCTGGCTAAAGACAACAATACATGTCTGTAGAAACTGTATCTGTGCAGTCACTGAGCATGCCACAGGAGCTGTAGAAGCAACCTCCCACCCAGACCCTCCTCAAATACCGACATGAAACATAACAGGTAAATCAGAAACAAATCAGCATGTCAGCACCTGGATACACACCTGGAGAAAGGCTGGGCATGCCAAACCACATTGCGCAGCAAAAACGTGAGTGTGTATGGGATATATGAGGGTAGAGGAGAGCTCAGAGAATGTAAACCATGTTGCACAGGGAAGGCTGTGTGAGTGTGTGTGTGTGTGTGTGTGGGAAACTGGTGTGTGTATGTGTGTGTGTGTGTGTGCGCGCAGACATCGCCCCGCATGAATCGTTCTTTGCCATGCACTGGCTGTGTGTGTGATTGCATTGTCGCATGTTGTTAGGTGTGTTGCGAGGGTGGAAAGATACCAGTGAGATTATAAAATGTTGACAAAGGGAAGGCTGGGTGCGAGCATGTGGTGCGGGGGGGGGGGGGGGGGGGGGGGGGGGGGAGCGGAAACACAGACGCTGAAATACCATTGTACAGGGATTGTCTGTGGAAAAACAGTTTGTGGTAAATGTTAAATGAACGAGGAGCAAGATGCTGCAGCATTTGGGATTCTCTGAATGATGTTTCTCTAAGTGATGGCGCCCTTCTTCTTCTCCTCACCCCAAGCCAATCCTTCCTTGCCTCTCTCTGCCTGTCAGTCTTGTGTACTTGTGTGTCTGGGGAAGGGTATTGCCCGCAAATCCACTATTGTTCGTTCGATGCTGATTCCCTCAGCATGACTTGGCCCATGCTGGGGTTTCATTTTTTTTTTCTGACCATGTTGTCTGGACTTAAACCCCCACAAAACTCATGAGAAAACAGATTCTGTTACTACATCGTTTTCTCCCCCCCTTCCATGGGTGTTCAAGAATGGGCACTGTACACACCCTCCGCTGACAAGGAACCATGATGATAGCAATAACGGAACACTCATTATTCAGATCCATCCACGTCCCCTCTTGTTCACTGGCAGTGGCTTTCTTCTGAGGATTTATTTCAACGGCAAATCTCTACACGTACTGCACTCGCATGCCTAGAACATCATTGATTATATTGCGTACAGCCGATATCTGCCAGCCAGGGAAGGGCCCATGCTGACCTTTTTCATCACTATATACTTGGTGGCCTGAGCTCGAGCATTCCCCTCACTCTTCTCTGTGCTCCCGTGCCCCCTGTGCCGCTCCTCGCCCCTTTTTTCCCTGTCGCACCCCATACCCACCCCCCCCCCCACCACCCACCCCCCCCTCCCGCCACAGATAGGCCTGCCCCTGCCCTTCCCGTTCCCCATGCCCCCCCCCCGCCCGGCGCCCCCCTCCCGGCCTTGCCCCCCTTGGCCTTTTGGTCTTCTCCCGGTGGCCCACCCCCTTCCCCGCCCTGCCCCCCCCAGCAACGCCCCCTCCTCTCTCCTCCACTGCGGCCCCCCTGGATGTGTTGGTTTTGCCCCCGCCGCCCCGCGGCCGTTGCCCCTCTCGTTTGTCTTGTCCTCTTTTTTTTTTCCTTTTGTCGGCGGCCTCGTCCTTTTCTTCCAGTCTGTTTCCATTTCCGGCCCGCCTGCCCCCCCTTCCTCTTCGTCTGCCCATGGTCCCTCCCCCCCCGGCTGCGTCCTCCGCACCATCTGCTCCTTGGCCCCCCCTGCTTCACTCCCCTGGTTTCCTCCCCCCCTGTGCTGCCCTGTCCTCCCCCCGCACCCCTCTGCTTCCGGCCCCCCATGGTTCCCTGCCTCCGCCTTGCTCCCTTCAGTGTGCCCACCCCCCCGGTCTTCCTTTGGCCATCTCCCCCCCCCTGCCCGCGTTCCCCCCTCCTTGCCCTGCCCCTTGCCCTTTCTTCGCCTTCCACCTCTATCCCCCTGCTCTGTTTTTTGGGTGTGTCTGTCCTGTGTTGGCCTCTCGCTGCCCCTTCGGGGCTTCCTTGCTTCCGCACCTGGCTCCCTTCCCGCGCCCCCCCCCTGCCTCCTTCCTGGTCTTGCCCCCCATGCTCTTGGCGTGCCGGGCGGCCCCCCCGCCCCCCTCTCGTTCCCCCCTTGTTTTGGGCTGCCCTTGCGGACGCCCCTCTCTCGTCGCCCCCCCTGTTCTGCGGTCCTGCGTGCGTGCCCCGCCCCCTTCCCGTCCCCCCCTGTCCTGCGTCTGCAGTGCGTTGCCAGCCCCCTCTACCCGTCCCCCCTGCTTCGCCGTGCCGCGCGTGCGCCCCCCTTCTCCGTCTCCTTAGTCCTCCCGTTGCCCGCGTGCCACCCCCCCCTCCCGTCCCCCTGCCCTGCCGTGTGCCGTGCGCCCCCAACCTCGCCTTCTTGCAGCAACAATTGCAGTCAAGCCACAGCAGTCGTCCACCCCCACCCCCTCCCCGCTGGTCTGCCGTCTTGCGTCCGTTGGCCCCCCCCCCCCTTCCCCCCCCCCCCCGTCCCCGCTCCGCCGTTGCAGCAAAACCCGTGCACTCACCCCTCGCACGCTCTCCCCCCGCTTCAAAGCGCTTGTTGTCCCTTCCGCCCCTTGGAGCATTCCCCCCCCTCTTTTCCCCGTGGTTAACTTTCCCCCCGCTACTTCCGCTAGCACTGCCACAGCGCCGACCCCCCTCTTGCGCCAACGAACCTTTGGAGGCTCGCCTACCCGACCAAGTTGAGGTACCCCTGAAGTCACTCCAGTTCTGCCATTCGCGACTGCCTTCAGCCCTGCTTCCTCCCCACCCCCCTTCCCACCCACCCCCCCCGGGCCAGCCCAGTTCGCCTCTAGTTGGGTCGCCCCGTGCTTCTCCTACCGGTCCTGGGCCTCCGCTGTTTGGGCAAAACACCCCTCAACGTTTCGTCGCCCCCCCCCACCGTTCTCCCTTCGTTCGCCGGGCCTCGTTTCCCGTCTTCCCTCCCCTGGACGGCGCTTGTCGTCCCCGAGCCGTCTTTCTGCTGGGGCGTGGGGCTTCTATGACACCGCCGGTTCGTCATTGCGGCCTTCCGGGCTTTCAGCTATTTAGCCAGTCTTCTGCTGTCGTAACACAGAAAGCCCACGAAATAACCTGTATATGCCGGTATGCTCTGAGACAGTTTGATGATTTTGTTCCAATACCGCCTTGATGGTCCAATCACCATAAGTCTATCATTTTTGTCATAGAATTGATGGTACAGTATCACACATCTTTTTTTTTTTCAATCACATACTCTGTCTCGGGTACTAGAACTGTTGTTTTTCCTCTGTGGTAGAAAGACTACCACATCTGATAACATTATGTATTAAGGTCTCTAAGGATTTTGCTGTGACTCTGAGGTATGCAGCAAGTCAGCTAAACTTCACTGGCCAACATAATTTAAGTATTGTACGTCGGCAATACAGAGACTTTCCTGAAAGAGGAACAAACTACCACACCAAGCAGCGCAATGCAACTATGTACTGACCTTCTCAGCCTGGTCTCTCCAGTCCTTTCAGCTTGCGGCTGCTGCTGTTTTTGCCCGACAGCTGCTGCTCCCATTGATCTTCTTGGACTCCACGTTTTTGCGCAATCTTCACCTCCGCCTGTTGGCCTCTGCTGTAGATGTGGTACGCTTATGTGGATGGAGGGTCACAAGCCACGCTGAGAGTCATGGCAAGGGGCCCGTGTTACATTCTCACCCTGCCTTTCTGTGGGTTCAATATTCAGCAACCCGCTCCAGAAAGAGGGTGAGTTTTACCCATGCTGTGGTTTGTCTTGTTCTTTGC
>JADBJO010015798.1:0-42584 GCA_016801955.1 Conus betulinus | reverse complement strand
TTGCGTCTTGGAACTTTCTTTGTGACGTTCCCCTTTTTGTCCTGATGTTCCCTACCTGCTTCGGCGATGTCCCCCCATTTGTCTTTGTGTTGTCCCCTGTCTGTCTCGGTTAAGTCCCCCTGTCTATTTTGGTTAAGTAATTCCCTGCCCCCCGCGTGAGCAATTCCCCCTGTGTGGTGATATCCCCTATGCAGGTAATGCCCCCTGTGTGGTGATGTCCTGATGATGCCCCCCCCCCCCCCCCCCGTGTGGGTGATGTTCCCCTGTGCGGATGATGCCCCCTGTGTGGGTGATGTCCTGGTGATGCCCCCTGTTTGGGTGATGTCCCCTGTGTGGGCAATGGCCCCTGTGTGGGTGATATCCCTATGCAGGTAATGCCCCCTGTGTGGGTGATGTCCTGGTGATGCCCTCTGTGTGGGTGATTTCCCCTGTTCATCTTGGTGATGGTCCCCCGTGTCTGGCATGGTAATGCCCCTTGTCTGTGTCGAGGATGACCCCTCTTTGTATACTGTTCACCTCCATTCTGTCCCCTGTCTCTCCTGGCGATGTTCCTTGTGGTGTTTGGATGGTGATGTCCCCTATACATGTATGTATGGGTGGGTGGGTGGTGTGTCCCTTGTGAATCTTAGCGACGATGTCAGCTGCGTCTTGGAGTGTCCTGTTTCTAAGAGTGGATGGTGTGCCCCTGTGTCTTGCCTCTTGGTGATGCTCCTTGTGTTTGCGTGTTGGCGGCATCCCCTTCACGTACGTCGTGGCGATGACCCGTACCCGTTTCTCTCACTTCTCGGGACTCTCTCTCCCCCAACCCCACCCTCCTCTCGAGGATTTATGTTTCACGTGCTTGGGCAGATACATAACCGCTTACATATGCCTTGAGACATACAAGTACACAGGGGGAAAAAAAAAAAAGCAAACAAATACACCACACGCGTAGCTGCTTTCTTTCATGCCGTTTACCCACACTCACAATCGCATACATATACGTGCGCGTACGCGCGCACGAAGAAGGGTTAGTGTCGATCTTTTGCCCTGAGGGACACGTATCATGGACTTCTATGAGGACAGGCGTGGTCTGACAAAGGGTATGATGGTGTGTTATGATGGCAAGTGTGTCCCATGGACGTTGTGTGGTCATGGTTAGGGGTGTCGGGCTCGGAAACGTTTGTGTGAAAGGAATACAGCTCAGGAGATATTGTGTATGGTATGCATCTTCTTTCCTTCATAATCTTAAACTGTTTGTCAGGTAATCATTTGCTCACTTGATTTTCTTTTTCCTTTTTGGTTTTGCTTTTCTTTGATTTTTTTTTTTTGTATTGAGGTATACAGTGTATTAATTTGATATGTACTCAAATGTGAACAGCTTTTTGTATTGAATGCAACTCTAATTCTGTAACGATGTGGTTAATTTTGTTTCTGCCCCCCCCCCCCCCCCCCCCCTCTCTCTCTCTCTCTCTCTCTGATGCTCTTTTGATGGTTCGTGGAGGCACTGTATTTAATTGACCATTAGCGTTCTTTTCGTTGTTTTACAAACGTCGTATTTTTCAGCTTACTTGTGAAATGTTGTCGGCATATTTGGTGATGTTGCTACATGTACGCTTTTTTTTTTCTTTCTTTCTTTCTTTGTTTTTCCCCCCTCTCCCCCACCTCCCCAAAAAATATCATGAAGCATGTCTTTCTCTCCCTCTCCCCCTCCCCCCCCACCCCCCCCCCACTGACTTGTGCTTATTCTTTTCCCTCACAAACATTTCGTTCGTTCTTCGCGTATTTTTTTTTCTCGTTTCTTTTCATCGGTAATATTATTGTCCAGGAATCGCCGTTTCTCGCATCATTTCCGCTCAGATAATTTTTCTCTCATCTTGCCGAGGACAGTCCTAGCTGTAGATAATGTTTCTCTCATCTTGTCGAGGACAGTCCTAGCTGTAGACGATTTTTTTCTCTCTCATCTTGCCGAGGACTGTCCTGGCTGCCTTGCGCCTTTTTCCTCCCCATCATGTTTGTAGCAGTCGAGGTTGCCATATCCGGGTCCTTTGGGATACCCTACGCAGACATTCCATGATCTAGCTGTGTTCTGCAGAAAAAACTCTCTCGCCGTTTTTGCTGTAGTGCCGTGATTCAAAGGACGCTTACCTCGCTCTTTGATGTAGCATTGAAAAAAAGGGGGACTTTACGAGGGAGGGGGGAAGCAAACTGTGCCATTTCTCTTTCTGTCTTTGTTTCTTCCGCGCGCGCGCGCGCGCGCACGCACGCGCGCACACACACACACAAAAGTAGACTTATGATAGTGTTTCGCGGTATGCTATTGCGCGGTCTGTGTGTGTGTGTGTGTGTGTGTGTGTGTGTGTGTGTGTGTGTGTGTGTTGTGTGAGTGTGTGTTCACGAGCTTTGGCCGTTTTTTTTTTTTTTTTTTTTTTTTCTGTGTTCGGTAGATGGTGAGCTAGGTTTTACACAACGGGCTGCCTACCTGGGTAGTGCCGACTGAAGAGCTGCCAGCTGGCGCTTCATTCAGTCGTTTCCCGTGTCATCCAGTCATTATGATAATATCGTTCAATATCGATCACTCATTTTCCTTACTTCCTTCATTCTTTCCATTCTCACTCAGGGTGCATGCTATGTGTAACGTGTCATCCATACCAACGGCCAAACTGGCCTACTCTTCCGAATGTTGGTGATGGGATTTTACGTGTGTGCAAGATGTTATGCGTGCGTTCACACACGGAACCTCGGTTTATAGTCTCATCATTCGAAGGACTGTATGGGAATGGGAGTCAGAACCAATGTTAACTCCGAGGGAAAAATCCCCCTGTACCGAAACGCCCCGGCGGAGGTTCGAACCCGCACCCCCAGGATCACCAAGATTGCGAGTCAGGCGCTCTACCAACTGAGCTATTGCCACTTGTCGTCCATGCTGTCACGTTCACAGGTGCAGACGGCGGTTTTCCCCTCATCTGTGCCCGCTGTTCGATGTCAGTCTTGTTCCAGTCGTCTTCCAGCATTACGCTGTCCTGTCTTTGCTCCTCCCCCCCCCCCCCCCCCCCCCCCCCCCCCCAACCCCCCTGAATCCAGTTGTCCATCTTCCTTTGGAGTTGATGTTTGCCTTTTTACCCAGTTGTCCATCTTCTTTGGCGCGTTGAACTTTGCCCTTTCACCCAGTTGTCCATCTTCCTTTGGCATTGAACTTTTGCCCTTTTACCCAGTTGTCCATCTCCGTTTGGCGTTGATCTTTGCCTCTTACACAGTTGTCGACAGTTAGTTCAAGGCTACGATGTCGTCACCGACTGAACTCAGCTCTGCAATCTGTCATGACTTTGACGTCCCAAAACGAACTCTCTATCAACCCATGGTAAACTCAATTCTGCAGTCTGTCATGACTTTGTCATCCCAAGGTGAACTCTGCTCCGCAGTCTGTCATGATTGATGTTTGATACGCTGGAGGTGTTACGATAGCGCCTCAAGACGAATCGAGCTGCTCTTCACTGTATGTTCTCGATCTTGTCAATGTTTTCCTCTGTGTAGGGATCCCAGACTGTTGCAGCATATTCCATGATCGGTCGCAGAAGGGTCTTGTATGCTGTCTCTTTGATTCCCCGGAGCTAATTTTCAGGTTTCGCTTTAAGAAGCCCAGGGTCTTGTTGGCTTTCGAGCAAACATTGCTGATTGTTCATTCCAGCTGAGGTCCTTCGGTGAAAGTCCCAGTTCCGTGGTCTGCGCGTCATCTCAGGCGGCAGACAAACACACCGACGGACGCGGAGTTAAAACTGAACTCCCATGTTAAACTGAACAGGGTTAGAGTTGTCCCCTCTCCCCCCCCCAACCTCCCCACTCCCCTCTCCTCAGTCCGTGGCCTGTGCTACCAAGGGAGACAACCCGTCTTTCTGCTACCCGTTTGATCGGTCCTCAGCCATGCTGGGCCGTCCGCAAGGCTGGCTGTAAACCCATTCACTGTTCCAGAGGAGAACATTCACGACGGCTGCATTCATGCTAAAGCACCGAAGGGGGAGGGGGGGGGGGGGTAAAAAAAAAAACCCCTCTCAAAGCAAAAAAAAAGGAAAAAGGAAGGAGAATTGGAGAGGGGGGGGGGGGTGTCTATGTATAACCAGGAGTTCTCAAATTAAAAAAAAAAAAAAAAGAAAAACATGGGGGAGGGAGGAGGAAGGAGGGGGAAAGTGGAGGGGAGGGTGGGTGGCTGGCTGTATGTATAACCCTGCCAGTTCCAGCTCTTTGTGCCGTCTTTTGTGAAGTGGGGCTGCTGGCAGGTCGACGTGGACTCTTTACAGGGCTGGGGCTGGTACGGCCGATTGGACCTCTCCTCTGTGGCCTCTGCTTTGGGAGCCTTTCTGTTGAAGGGGGAATGGTAGCGTGGGGCAGTGGGGGAAGGCAGGCCGATTTACGATCCCCCCCCCCCCCCCCCCCTCCCGCCCCCACTGGCCATTCCAGGCAATGACACCTTTTCACCGCCGCCGCCGCACGTGTTCGCTGATGTGCTTGCATATGGATGAGATGACGGGGAGGGGGCGAGGTCAGACTGACTGACTGTGGCTCGGTGTCCGATCTCTTTGGTCCCGCGCATGGGAGGACGCATTACCCCTCCTCCCCCCCCCCCCCCTCCTCCCTAACCCCCCCCCCCCCCCCCCCCCCCCCCCACCTCACTCACTCCACGCCTCCAATCTCCCTTTTCTGTCGCCCTCCCTCCTCCCGCTCTTCAGTTCTCTGCCCACGTAATCCCGGTACCTTCGTGTGTGTGTAAAGCTGCTGACACACGAGCCTTTTTCGTCCGTACAGTTGAGACGAAACGTTTGAACCTGTGCGGTCCGACCAGTCAGTGTCGAACGGACGGTGTGCTTCGCGATAGTTTTAAAACCTTCGAGCTTGATCCCACATGCCGTTTCAAAGGACTGTACAATTGAATACGAAACTTTTTCTCGAATATTTAGATTCTTATAATGTTTTGAGTTGACATTCCAAAGCATATCATGGCCTTGGTACAATTCAATCCAATGTTTGGTCTCCGAATCGGACAGTCTGACCGCCTTGCTGGACGACGCCATTTTTCCTTGTGTCATGGGTGTTGGCTCAATGCTGAGCGTTGATTGGTTGGAGGATACTGACTGTCCGTTTCGAATAGATCACGGTGTATCTCGAATTGTCGGGTTTAACTGCATGCCGAAGTCCGTTTGAGATGTACGTTTACTATGACAGACGCTACGTTTGGGATCGGGTTCGATCGGTACTTCCGAAGCGTACGGGCGGGGAGGCTCGTGTGTGTCAGCCGCTTAAGACTATTATCGTGCCACAATGTTACACGCCTATGTCCATGTAAGGCCGCTAAGGTCGTCGCATGCATCTCTCTCTCTCTCTCAGACTGGATGGAAAAAAAACTTATTTTCTTCTCTTATTTTTGTGGTTAATAGAATTCTCTCTCTCTCTCTCTCTCTCTCTCTCTCTCTCTCTCTCTCTCAGCCCGAGACGACCTTTGCAGTCTGCGGTCAGTATAACTCTCCCACCTTTGCCACCGCCCCCCCCCCCCCCCTCTCTCTCTCTCTCTCTCTCTCTCTCTCTCCAGCTTCTCTACACAGAACTGGTTTCTGGTCTGCAAGGTGTGGCTTCACAAAGCATATAACATAACATTGTTTCTCAGCTTCGGCAGTCTTCGTAAAGGTAAGAAAACCTTGAGAAGAGGTAGACACACGATTGGACGTCCTCTCAGTGGGAAGACAAAGGCATGGTAGTCTCCTTGGGAGCGATTAAATCCTTTTAGCCGTTAAACACCGAAAACAGACTGCTGCGTTACTGAAAATGACACAAAAATGCAAATAAACACAGTTGTGAGCAAACATCAAAACTAATTCCCTTTCGGCTCTGTGATGACAGCCAAAAGGGAAGAACTGTTTCGATGTTTGTTCGCAACTTCGTCACGTCTGACGAAGACTTTGTGTCGAAAATTCACGAGTCTTGTTTTGTACAGTCTATTCAGTTTGAGCCACTTTAAGCTGTACATCTTTTTATGTGTGTATGTGTGTGTTTGTATTTTGAATCCCTTGGCAGTCGTCTGAGTTCCAGGGAATCCTTGGCTAGCCCTCTTGAAGGTTAGCGAAACCTGTGGCAATTTTCTTGAAAGTAAGGGAATCCATTGCTAGTTCTCTTGGAGATTGGAAGGGGAAACTTTGATAGTCCTTTCGGAAGCGTGGAACCCTTTATGAGGCTTTTTGGATGTAGCGAAACGTGTGGTAGTAGTTATCGTGAAGGTGGGGAAATGTGTGTGTGTGTGTGTGTTTGGGGGGGGGGGGGGGGGGGACCTTAGGTAGTCCTCTCGTGGCAGGGAACCGATTGATAGTCCTCTTGGAGGAAGGAAATCCTTCGGTGTTCCTTGTTGACGTAAAGAAACGTTTAGGAGCCTTGGATGAGATCCGGTGGAAGAAAAACAGCGTTTAAATGGCGTGGAGGGGCAAGAAAAACTATGAAATCGGTTAAAAGAACCGACCGATCGGTCGGTCGATCAGAATCGCGGTCACTCTTCCGTCAGCTCGCCTAGCCGTAAATGTCTCCGACGCCCCTTTTGCCTCCCTGTCTCTTATTTCTGAAATGTCGTCGTTTGGTTGCCATAACTAGATGTAAAGGTAGTTGTTTAGTAGATGGCCGCATAATTCGCGCTTTGTATTTTTGCACTAACAGATAATTTCATTGTTTCCCCCCCCCCCCCCCCCCACCATTAGAAATATGTTTAAGGAAAAGGGATTTAACCACGAAAGGTATCCGTTTTTCTTCCCTTTGTTTTGTTTTTTTTTTTTTTTTTCTCCTCCTATAATATATGGGGTAGCGTTCAAACGTTCACTTGTTATCCTCCAACTTTTTGAGTTGTGGGGGTTGTCTCCCTTGAATCTTCTGCTCAATCACGTGTTTTTTTTTTTTTTTTTTTTTGTTTTGTTTTTTGTTTTTTTTTCCCTGTTATGCCTTTACTACCGATTCCTTTGATATTACTTTCATAGTTGGGCTCGGGATCGTAATCAATACAATTTTCTTCCGTGCACTTTCATTTTTGCCCCCAAATGGGACGATGTATACTCTTTAACCAGTAACGTTTACTCCTTCATCAATTTCTCTGCGCCTTCTTCCCGTGAAATGTAGCTTCTCTCTCTCTCTCTCTCTCTCTCTCTCTCTCTCTTTAAATCTAAACCTCCGGTAAAATGCTCATGAATGCTGAATTTTCCAGCGGCATTCTTTTTTTTTTTCCCCCTTGAATACTGACAAATGTCGCCCAAGTGAAACAAGTGCTTGACGTCTTTGTGTTGTTGTGTTTGTGATCAGTTTTTTTTTTTCATCCCATTTATTTTTATGCTACACAATATGTTCCCTCTTTGTTCCACGCTGCAATACTGCTGTGTGTGGCGAATGTCTGTGCATCCCTGTAGGTCTCTGTATACTAGAAATGCGCACGCGCGCGCGCGTGTGTGTGTGTGTGTGTGTGTGTGTCCTTTGAGTTTTTTTATTTTATTTTATTTTATTTTTTTTTTTTTTTTTTTGGGGGGGGGGGGGGGGGGTGGGGGGCTGTATATACGTCTTTGTGTTTGAGCGTCTATACCTACATTAGTGTGTCGAAACGTGGTCTTTGTTGGATTTGTGCATGCGTCGCGCGCCCCAAAGACGCTTTGTGTGTCTGTATATTTTGTGTGACCGTCTGCTCTTGTATGTCTACGCGTACTTGTGCGTCACGTGTCTTTTGCGTGTGTGTGTGTGTGTGTGTGTTAGTGTGTGTGTGTGTGTTATGCTGTGCCCTCTTGGTGTCCGCGCACTTGTTTGTGCTTCGACCGTATGCACGTTTATATGTCTGGACAAACTTGCGTTAGTTTAGGCATGTTGGTGTGTAGTGTTAATGTTTTGTTTTGTGCGTCGCTTTGCGCGTTTGCAAATGTCTGTCCTCGCTTTGCGCGAATGCTTTTCATTGGGTGTTCGTGTAGTACTTGAATGATAATTTCTACGCCGTTAGTGTGACCTGTGTATGTTTCTTGTGATGGGTCGAAGTTTGATTATTTCTCTTTGTACACCATTTATTTGAATACGCTTTCAGCGGGTCGGCCTCAGTGTAGCTGTGCGTCTACTTAATGGGTCTGTGTGCACTCTGTGGGTATGTGTATACTGTGTGTGTGTGTGTGTACTCTGTAGGTATGTGTGTACTCTGTGGGTATGTGTGTACTCTATGGGTATGTGTGTACTCGTGGTCTTTGTCCTAGCTGAGTGTGCCCACGTATATGCGGGAATGTTGATGTTGGAAAAAAAAAAAAGAAAACGATCTACCTCAACTTTTTGTTTTTTCAATTTGGTTTTTGTGTTGGACCATGTATTATCCCTGTATTCAAAATAGCTGCTGTGTATTCGAAAGATTCTGTCTACTACCGTGGAGGAACTCTTTTTTTTTTTTTTTTTTTTGTATCTTGCATTTTTCTTCAGTGATTGACGTTATCAAGACCCAGGTTGTCAGTTATTCAGAACCCTGTTACCTCCACCCCAACTCTCTCCATCCCTCTGTTCAGCTTTTTCCTTCTCTCTCCTTCCCCTTCACCCCTCCTTTCCGACCTTTCCTCAGCCCCCCCCCCCCCCCTCCCGTCACCCCCCCCCCCCCCCCCCCCCGTCCCGTCCTCCTCACCCCCTCCCCTCCCCTAGACAAGCGTTTCACACCACCCCCTCACTCTTCCCCCACATACGTTGTTCTTGCAGGAATTGATCACATCCCCTGATTTTTATTTTTTTTTCCTCTCCGTCGTCCTCCCCCCCCCCCCCCCCCTCCTTTCACGACTTTCAGGAAATTCCCGTCCCCCCCCCCTCTCCACATCCGCGTCCTCCTTCGTTTCCGCTCCTCTCCCTCCTCACCCTCTCCCCCTCCCCTAGACAGCGTTTCACTCCCCTCTCTCTCTCCCCCACACGTTGTTCTTGCAGTCCTCTCTCTCTCTCTCTCTCTCTTCTCATGTCTCTCTCTCTCTCTCTCTCTCTCTCTCTTCTTCTCTCCTCTCTCTCTCTCTCTCTCTCTCCTCTCTCTCTCTCTCTCTCTCTCCTCTCTCTCTCTCTCTCTCTCTCTCTCTCACACACACACACACGCACACACACAGATTTGCTAGTTACCTCAGACCAGCCTACGTTGGTTCATGTCAAATCAGGTAACTCATCCGCTGATGGAAACGACGTCAGCGGTAATTTGTTCCTATGACACCACCTTTTTGAGTGGTGACATTCGTTTCAGACTACTCCCCCCCCCACCCCCACCCCCACCCCCCACCCCCCACTACCCAACACCTTCGCTCCCGTTTCAATTTTCCGTTGAAAACTTTTGGACTTATGATGTCTCGAACCCGCTGAAAGCGTAAATGGTTTGCGCTTAAAAGTTGAAGCGCCTTCGAAGTTTAGTCATGGTTAATTGTTTCCCATTGCTACATCAGCGACTGTAGACACAGTATTCTCACCCCCCCCCCCCTCCTCTCTCTCTCTCTCTCTCATCCCCAATAGGCTTTTTCTTCACTGCCTTGCGACTGTTTATTTTTGCAGCAGAATTTTTTTTTTTTAAGCTCACGTGTGTTACACATGCGACACGCTTGCTCCTTCGTCAGTACCCCCACCCCGTCCCTCCAATATTCTTTAAAAACCTAAATACCTCCACGCCCACCTCCAGCGACACCCCTTCCCCCTTCGTGTCTTGTTGGACTACCCAAGGACAGTCGGGAAGGAGATGTCAGAGGTGGCTTTGTGTCTTTTTTTTTTTTTTTAAATGAATGCGAAAAGCAGCTGATTGTCTCACTGAGAGACCTCTCTCTCTCTCTCTCCTCTCTCTCTGTCTCTCTCTCGCTTTTGAATAGATGTAGTATGATTTTTTCCCCCCACAATTCGTCAGGAGAATTAGGAATATTGTGTCATTTAGGCAGATGTATAGTGTTGCTGACAAGTATAGTCAGAAGGGTATTTTTAAGTGAAAAATGTCATTTTCTATGAAAATAAAGGAGAGAAAAAAATTGATGGGATGGTTTTTTCTCTCTCTCTCTCTCTTTTTCTCTCTCTCTCTCTCTGTTCTACCTCCATTATCTCTCTCTCTCTCTCTCTCTCTCTCTCTCTCTCTCTCTCTCTCTCTCTCTCTCTCTCTCTCTCTCTCTGTCTGTGTGCGTGTGTGTGTGTGTAAGGTAAATTAATATTGTTTAAAGCCCAGCCGACGGCAAAGGCCCGCGCTGAAGTCAACTCACGAATCATTCATTCATTCACGCAACCCATTAAAAATACACCTAAAAAGCACACTGAAAATTTTGTTAAAATCTTTCTTATGTAAAATCTTAGATAAGATATCAAATGTTATTCTCCATCAGAAATTCAAAGGTCACATCAGGTGGGACATCTCTGAACAGGTAAGGTAAAGTAATGTTGCTTATAGCCCAGCCGACCGCAAAGACCCATATGAGGGCTGTCACCGCCTTCTAGTCAACACACAAGTCATCAAAAAAGAAAAAAAAAATATTCACACAACCCTTTAAAATATACACACGCCAGAATCTTCATTAAAATTCTTTCTTCTTTGAAACCTTACATCAGATGAAAAGATATTACACCCCCCCCCCTTAGAAATTTAAGATCACATCAAGTGGGACATCTCAGAACAAGGTTTTCATGGAGTCTGCTGTAAAATGTTTGTCTCACATCTTGCAAGTCCCAACACTCTATAAGAATATGTTTCCTTGTGAGTGTTAGTACATGACATGGAATGCACCACGGAGCTTCTTCAACTTTTAAAAGATAAAGAATGGATGTAAAACGAATGGCCTGCATGCTAACGGCACAAGACTGTTTCTTCTCCACAGCCGCATCGGGAACATGGTGAAAACTCTTACAGGTTTGGACGGATTTTGAATAGTTTGTTAGACTTGGAACAGTCAGCGAAAATACTTCTGAATGATGGAAACTTCAAACACAGTCCGGCGAAAAACAACCTATACGCCAAGGAGCTATAGCGGGATCTTCACAGTACGAGGCTAAATCAAACTGGATCTCCAGAGTTGAGAAGGTCCACGGTGGGTCATCGGGAAACTTGCATCAATCACAAACTACTCCAAGGTCTATATCTGCTTTGTTCAAGTGGGGAAGAAGAAGAATTCCCAAGGGTGGAATGAAACTGGGGTGGTCATCGAATTTCTTTTGGAACGTGGGGTCAAAAACACAGTCACAAGCAGGGTTTGGAGGTTCAGACGAGAGATTCAAACAGTAGTTCGATGTAAGTATCAGCCGACAGTTCGAGAGGTAAGGTAAGGTAAAGTAATGCTGCTTACAGACCAGCCGACCGCAAAGGGCCATATCAGGGTTGTCACCGTCTTGAAGTAAAAAAAAGAAAAGAAAAACTCGCACGCAAATCTTTAAATATACCTAAAAACACACCGAACATTTTGTAAAAAAAAAAAAAAAAAAAGAAAAAAAAAATTCTTTCGTCTGTAACATCTTAGATCTGATTGAAAATGATCTCTTTCAGAGATTGAAAGATCACATCGGGTGGGCATCTCTGAACAAGGTCATTATGGAGTCTGCTGTAAAATGCTGATGTCTCACATCATGCAAATTCCAACGCTCTAAAAGAACATGTTTCACTGTGAGTGGTACATGAAATGGAATGCACCACGGAGCTCCTTCACACTTTACAAGAAACGAATGTGTGCAAAAAACGAATGGCGTGTGTGCACCCGGAATAAAACTGTTTCTTCTTTGCGACCACCAGAGGTAGATGAGAGGAACTCTTTTAGGTTTGGACGGATTTGGAAAAGTTTGTTATCCGTCTGTGTATTCCAGTCCTCCTGCCAGAGGTCTGTGATAGAAGGAAGGATTAGGTTTAGAATCTGAGTCGGTATAGATATGTTGAACGGTTTCTTCTTCGTTGTGGCATTCCTGGCCCAGCGATCAGCCATTTCATTTCCCCGAATGCCAACAGACCAAAGCTAGAACGGTGTTGTGAAATTCCGCTTTCAAATAGGCAAAAGGTGTTTTTAAAAAGTTTAGTAGTTCAGGATAATGGAGGTTACGGCCAACTATGGCCTCCAAAGCTGACAGCGAATCAGACAAAATCAGAAAGTCCTTGTTTGTAGATTGAGAAATTATCTTCAGAGCTAGAACCAAAGCTGTAAGTTCAGCAGAATATAGAGAAGAATCTGACGGAATATGCTTTGATGATATCTGAGAAGAAACACTTGGGCAATAGGCTGCACTAGCGACTCCATCTTCGGACTTTGACCCATCTGTAAGTTAAACATTTTCTGAAAGGATGCAAATTTTGTACAGAGATCGGCAAACAATGCCTTGTATGCCCGAGAGGCGGTGGATTCTTTGCAAAAAGCAGCAAGATCAAAGCGGATTATTTCTGGTGTGAGAAAGGTCCATGGAGGCTTATCTGGAAATTTGGAGAAGTCAGACACAGCTCCTAGATCAAGATCTGCATTCTGCGCATGAGACTGCAAAGAAGTCCAAACGGAAGAATACAGTTAGGATTTCCTTCAAATTTACTTTGAAACCGAGGATTAAAAACAGTCATAAGCAGGGTTTTCCAGTTTAGAGAACAATCCAAGATAGCAATGTAAGGATAGTTTCAGCCAGCGGTTGGATAATGAGGGTTCACCTGCCCCCGCATACAGGTGTACACGGACGTGGTGCGGAGTGCTCCAAGACAGAGACAGAAGCTCTTGATGATGAATATGATCAAGCATTTCCGAAAAACAGGGTATCGCAGAGCTGTACACAACACACAAGTTAGAACAGACCAAGGTTCTATAGAGGTGCAGCCAAGTTTTCTTAACAGCACACCAGTCAGTGTGTGCTACGACCCGCAGAATGTTCAGAGTTTTCTGACAAGAAGGGTTGTGTGTGTGTGTGTGTGTGTGTGTGTGTGTGTGTGTGTTTTTAAGGTGACTAAGGAAGTCGAGCTTTTGGTCGAAAATGACTGCTAGAAATTTAGCCTCTTTTACTGCTGGAACGGGAGATCCCCCCCCCCCCCCCCCCCCCCTCCCCCCTGCGCCCCCCCCCCCCCCCCCCCCCCCCCCTTGGATTTCAGGATCAGCAAAGAACTGTCGACAATTATGAAAGTGAATGCACTGTGTCTTCGTAGCAGAAAAGGTAAAGACATTTTCTTCTGCCCAAAGATGTATTTTATCTACACAAAGCTGGAGCCTGCACGGAACACTTGCGTAAGGTAAGGTAAGGTAATGTTGCTTAGATCCCTGCCGACTCCAAAGGGCCATATCAGGGCTGTCACCAGGCTGAAGTCAACTCACAAGTCATTCTTAAAGGCAACAACAACAACAACAACAGCAACAACAACAACAACAACAACTCTCAGTCACACAACCCTTTAAAAATACACCTTCTAAAAACACACAGGAAATTTTGTTAAAAACATTTCCTCCATAAAATCTGAGATCGGATGAAAAATGTTAATCTCCCTCAGAAATTCAAAGGTCACATCAGGCAGGACATCTCTGAACAAGGTTTTCATGGAGTCTGCTGTAAAGTGCTTATGTCTCACATCAAGCAAGTCCCAACATTCTAAAAGAACATGTTTCACTTTGAGTGGTACATGACATGAAATGCACTAAGGAGCTTCTTCACCTTTTAAAAGAGAAGAATGGATGTAAAAGGTGTGGCCTGTATACAAATGGCACAAGACTGTTTCTTCTTTACTTTACGACCACCTCGGGAACATGGTAAAAACTCAGGTTTGGACGGATTTTAAATAGTTTGTTATCCGTCTGCAAGTTCCATTCCTCTTGCAGAGTTCTTTGATGTAAGCCTGGGCTGTGGGTTTCAGATCAGTGTGAGGGATAGACAAACAGCTCAACTCTTTCCTTCTGCCACTTTTAGCAAGTTGATCAACCAATTTGTTGCCTCGAATGCCCACATGGCTGGGACCCGATCAAGAACTATGTTGTATCCATCTGATTTCAAGAATGAGTACAGTTCAAATAATTTCAGCAGCTGAGGGCGTTTGAGGTTACGACCTGCAATGGCCTCCAAAGCAGAAAGGGAATTCGACAAAATGATGAAATCTTTATGTTTCGATTTAGAGACCATTTCAAGAGCCAGGACCAGGGCTGTCAACTCAGCATTGTAGACGGAGCTGTCAGTGGGAATGTGTTTAAAACATCTCTGAGAAGGACCTGTTGCACAATACACAGCACAGGCGACCCCCTCCGCAGACTTAAAACCATTGGCGAAAATTCTCCTGAGGGATGGAAACTTTGAACACAGTCCAGCGAAAAAGGACTTGTGCGCCAAGGGGCTAGTGCACAATCTTTACGGAACGAGACTAAATCAAACCGGATTTCTGGAGTAAAGAAAGTCCATGGTGGGTCATTGGGAAACTTGGAACACAGTCCAGCGAAAAAGGACTTGTGCGCCAAGAGGCTAGTGCAATCTTTACGGAACGAGATTAAATCAAACCGGATTTCTGGAGTAAAGAAAGTCCATGGCGGGTCATCGGGAAACTTGGATAAATCACACACAACTCCAAGGTCTGTATCTGCATTGTTCCAATGGGGAAGAATATGAATTCCCAAAGGTGGGATGGAAGTGGGGTGGTCATCGAATTTCATGTGAAACTTGGGTCGAAAACACAGTCATATACAGGATTTTGGGGTTCAGAAGAGAGATTCAAACAGTAGTTCGAGGTAAGTTTCAGCCGACGGCTCGAGAGGGATGGTTCTCCTGCATCAGAATACAGGCTATAAACACGGGTGGAGCGGAATGCACCCAAACAGAGTTGAAGCCCTTGATAGTGGATGGGATCGAGTCTCTTCTTACTAGTGCTAGACTTAGTTGAAACCATTGTTCAAATTGGTATACCAACATATCCTTTGGTGTCCAAAGAATGTAAATGCGGGGACGTGGGTGGGGGTGAGGGGGTGGGGGGGGGGGGGGGGGGGGGGGGGGGGGGGGGCAGCAATTTTTGTCCTCTGGTAAAATTTGGTTGCTAGGCAACGGAGTGCCTAGTCGCGAAAGATGTCAAACACACAGTGCAAGCGTTTTAACTCATATAAACTATAAAAAATAAGACTGAATAACAAAATAAATCCATCTTATAGGGTGTTGTTGTTGTCTTTTACATCCATCCGTGAAGAAAAAAAAACCAAATGGTTGAAAAATGAGCCAAAAGTCATATTCCGAAACCTTTGGGTCAGGCTATATTGTAGGTGCTCTCAATTAGACACACATATAATAAGGTAACTAGTAAGCTAGAATTTTTCAGTAAAGACACCAAAGCTTTGGTGATACACACGTGAAACCAAGGACCTAAATAATGTTTATGTCTAACACATTGATTAACAGTGTGTTTTCAGACTGAAGGAAAGAAGACATGGCAAGCTGCGTGAGTAAAGACATGGACTGGATCCTGTGCATCTTTCGCCAGAAGGACACGACAGAAAAGCTGATTAATCCCACGGAAGAAAGCTACAGCACAGCAGAGAGACATTTAGAAGGTTTTGAAGCAGCTGGAGCATCCCCATCGTCACTGAAAATAGACAAATTCAATGGCGGGTCCGGGATCGCGTCTACGTTAGCCAAACATGGAGCTAGGTGGCACAAGAACTGACGTGCGAAGTATACAACCAACGAATGTTGGACAGAGCTGAAGAGAGACAGCATGCATGATGAAGCTGAGGAAGATGAGAAAGATGAAGGCGAGACAGGACCAAAAAAGAGATCACGCAGAGAGAGTGGGCAAGTTTCCCCACAAGAGAGACCTGTATTTTTGACTGTGGTAAAAACAAGAAGCCTTTCCAGAGGTTCTACATACCAGCTTGATTCACATGTTCGGGAAGCTGCTTCGAAGATTGGTGACACAAAGCTTCTTGCAAAGTGATCAGCAGGTGACGTCATTGCAATTGACATGATGTATCATGAGGGGTGTCTGGTAGACTTTTACAACAAAGCAGAGCTTGGTGAAACACCACAGACGTCCAGTGACTCTGACTTGGATGCACATCGAGGCATAGCACACGCAGAGCTTGTCATGTACATGGAAGAGAAGCTGCCTGAAGAGCCACACGTTATAAAGCTTGTTGAATCCGCGTCACTGTATCAGAGACGGTTAGAGGAACTGGGACGGAATAAAGAGGTTTCGCGAGAACTCAACAAGACTGAAAGAGAAACTTCTAGCACACATCCCTGGCCTCACTGTTCATTAGGAAGGACGAGACGTTCTGCTTACCATGGACATACAAGTTGGAACCGCCTGGCAAAAAGCAATGGACAAAACCCATACCACAGAGGCTCTGATTTGGGCTCAAGCCGCCAAAATCATCCGCTCAGAACTGTTTAATGACTGCTATATTTTTTACGGTATTTTCAAAGAAAATCGCCAGGAGAAGTCAGTTCCCTTCACCTTACAGTCGTTCATCAGCATGCTTCTGGAAGGTGCGGGCATTACACAGAGATCTAATAGGAAGGCAACGCCTGCATGCTTGTCAGTAACACAGCTTATCAAACACAATGCTGTGAAACGCACAAGAGCTGCAGAACCAACAAGAGTCCGTCATCATTGTGAGAAAGAAACCCCCTTCCAGTGTATGTAGGGCTTCTGATTCATCCCCCCCCCCCCCCCCCCCCCCCCCCCCCCCCCGGCCCCCGGCCAGAAAGGCCTTGTTGATAGGTTCTTTTATGCTAGTGTTTCAGTCTCCTCTAAAAGAATCAACCAGCTGTCCCAAGATCTGTCCAATGCAGTGTGTGCACATTTCAAGAAAGAAGGTGTGATTGTTCCTAGAGGCTTTCACAAATCCGTCTCCACGACAGGAGCTGTTGACAACATCGACTACAATCCCTCATCATCTACTGCAAAGGGATCACTCCACGGAACTGGAATCTCCTTGTTCCAGCATCCAGACTTTGAGGGCCAGGGCCAGGCAATGGAACCCATGGACTTTTCTTCTGGGAGTGCTTCTGATCACCTTCCAGACTTCTATCTCAAAGTGCCTCCAGTCACAAAGCCTCCTAAGGACGTTGAAGTTCCCCTGCAGCGCAGTCTCTGTTACCAGGTGCAGCTGTGGAAGGACCTGTCTGTCATCCAGCTGGAAACTGACTGGCTCCAGTATGTGCAGAATAATTGCAATGATGATCCTACGAAGGATCTGCCTGGGCTGGGCTGCATCCCACGCAAAAGAGCACCAGCCTGTGAGACCAAAGTGTGGGGGTGAACTTCTACCATTATTTGAAGACTCTGCACATTCTCCAGCCATGATTCGCCATGCTATGGACGTTATCAAGAACGCTGTCACTTACCTGAACCCAGGCCAGATCCCAGTCATGACGTGTGATCAGCCCCTCTTTGCCATTGGAAAGAGTATCCAATGGACATGGCTGAGTAATATGGAGAAGACAAGCTTCTAATTGTCCTGGGAGGTCTTCATGTCGAGCAAGCAGCATGGAGTGCAGTTGGCACGTGGCTGGAAGATAGTGGGTGGACACAAGCTATTTCAGAGGCAGATGTCGTAGGACCAGCAACAGCCAACAGCTTGCTGAACTGTGGACACCTGAAGAAGACCAGGTATGCACATGAAGGCAATGTGGAGGCCTTGTTTCTGCCTCAAGCTGAAGCGTACCAACAGTACACTATGCAGCTGACAGACTCAGAGAACAGGCCGTTGTTTCAGGAGTGGAAGAATGAGAAGAAACAGCGACATCCCCAGTTCCTCTACGGGTCGCTTGTGATGGGCCTCGAGCTTTCTCTCTCAAGACGTCAAATTTCCCTTTGTACGTACAGTCACTTGAAGAACTATTACCCTGGCTCTTTCTTCTTGACCACTACCATTACGCCTGATGGCTCTCAGTCCATCTGCGAAACATGAATGAACTGCCAACCAAAGCACCAGAAGTTGCTCAGGCTTTTGGTGAAGGAAAGTTTACAGTCCAGACGACAGACAACGCGTTCTCGTCTATCGCTTTCGACCAAGCCCATGAGCAGATGAACAAGATGGTCAAGGGTGAGGATGGAGCGGTCGGGCTGACAGATAACGCTGCAGCATTCGGGATGACTGTTGGGCCGGAAATGGCAAGGCTAGTGTATGAGTTCGAACAAGCACTACAGCTGACACAACAGCAATGACAAAAGGCATCATGAGCAGACAGCGGCACACCAGAAACGATACAAAGAAGACCTTAGCTCATTGAAAAGAAAACTGTCGTATCTGGGCAACCTCTTTGCCGAAGAAAGCGAAGAACTCCTATGTCTGTCTACAAAAGATGTTGCAAGTACTGAAGTTGTCAACACAGTGGTGCATGCCAAAGAAATGGGTAAGGCACAGTACTTGGAATTTGTCAATGAAAGGCTGCTGCTAAGGTCAAAGCCGCTGTCAGACCCAATTCAGCTTAACAGAGTAGCCCTTTTCAGAAATCAGAACAAGTCTACCCAGAGGACCAAGGATCTGAAGCTGAAGACAGCCAAGACAACTGTGGCTTGTTTGCAAGACTGTATGTTGGATGTCAGGCTAGAGGAGGAGACCTTGATGAGTTCTTTCGGCACGAACACCAGTCATTCCCTCCCTCCATTTCAGATTCTGGAGATTTGCGCCATGGCAACAAAAGCGACATGCTGCAATGTTTTGAGAAAACTCACGACCCAGTCCCCACTGAAGCACAGGTATCAGCTGTTCTCATTGATGGTTCTCATTGCACTAGCACACTTTTTGAAGCCACACCAAGCACAAACATTCCAAGAGTACAGTGACTCTGTCTTTGTACCGTATGTCCTGATGTGCCTGTCTACCGCTGATCGCGTTGACATTGTTCAGGACTGTTACCGTGACAACAGTCTGAAGTCGTCGGTGAGGAAGAAACGAGACTCTGGCATCAGGAGACGGGTAAAAGGAACTGGCCAGAGTTTCTACGAAACAGTCAAAAAAAAAACTGTTTCACTTCCTGTCTAAAAATTTGAGGCTCATCAAGGAAGATGGTAAAGTGGTCATTGCAACACAAGGAGCGGACTTTGTTAGTTCCAGTGACATTTGTGAGGACCAAAAAGCCAGGCTGTGCCCTGTTTCACACGAACAGGCCGACACCAGACTGATTGTCCACTGTTCTGACCTGGCCAGAATGAATGAATCACACTGACGTCATGATCAGGACTTCAGACACTGACGTACTGGTGCTTGCAACAGCTCACTACCATTCCCTCCGGCTGGAAAGAAAGCTGTGGGTTGCATTTGGTGCTGGATCCCACTTTCGTCTTCTGCCTATTCACAACTACGCCAGCATACGGGGCCCAGGAAAAAGCAGCAGCATCTCTGATGTTTCACGCTCTTACCGGCTGTGACACTGTATCATTTTTTCTTTGCTGTCGGTAAGAAGACATGCTGGGAAGTGTGGATGTCTGATCCAGAATTCACGCAGCTGTTCCTCAGGGTGCTTGCATCACCAAAGAAGTTCCAGGATGATTTCAGCCAGACTGAGCGCTTTGTCTCGTTGATGTACGACAAGACCAGCGTTTACGACAAGGTGAACGATGCGAGAAAACACCTGTTCACGAAAAAAGGGCACATGCTGGAAACCATCCCACCCACTCAGGCTGCTCTTCTGGAACACACAAACAGAGCGATCCTGCAGGCACTCATCTGGAAGGAAGCTCTCACTCCACAGCCAGAGATTCCAGATCCTGCAAGCCGGGGCTGGGAAAGAGTTGATGGAACTTATTATTCGCCTGTTTGGACATCACTTCCACATGTATCCAAGATCTGCTCTGAACTAGTAAATGCAGCTGCAAGAAAGGTTGCAGAGGTCGGTGTAGCTGTGCCACAGCCGGTGTCCCCCCTGCACCGCCCTTTGCTTCTGCGATGGCAAATGCCAGCGTGACTGAAAGAGTGAATTCATGAACTGGTTATGTGAGTAAAACTGCTATGGACATAGAAGAAACTATGTTGACATGTTTCTTTTTTAAATCTGAGATTCAATGATTATGCATGTAATGCATTTGTTTGTTGACAAATAGAAGAAACACAGCTCCACGTACAGTACTTGTAAACAGGAGTGCACCTACAAGCTGGTTGAGAATTAGCTGTAGACAATAGACAGAAAAAGTCTGTTTTGCATCGGTCTGTAGTGTCGAAATGTCATCTGCCTTTGCTTTAAAATAAAGCAGATTCCTGTACCCTGTCCAAACAGATAGCAACTAGCAAGAACTTATTTGTCCTTCACATAATTTCAAAACTCAATATGCAAACTTGCGATTGTTACTAAACGGTACTGTTCTTGAAAAGAAAAAAAAGATTCATTTCCATATGATCAACAGCCAGTGTTTTTTTTTTATTGTCATGATGTCAGAATATGGTACAGGCATACACAGATATTAATTCAAAGGTAAAATGACTCATAAACAAGAACTGGTATTTTGAATGTTCGCCGTCTGCAAAAGTGCGTTTTGGGGGTATGCTTACTAACCAGGTCATCATATTTTTGTCCATAGACCATAAAGAGCTTGCCCCTCCCTAGCATTTGGACACTGAGGCATGTCCTTTTTAACTGTACAAAGTGGTATGTTGGTACACCGATGTGAACAATTCAGCCCCTTTTCTGCAACTAAGCCTAGCGCTATACGCTTCAGCCGTGAAGAAAGTTTCGACGCTCAGTTTCTTGTTAAACTGATCTTTTTAGTTTCTCAAAAAAATGTTGCGACCTTGCCGTGGACAGAGGGCTTGCGCGGTCCAGTGATTTACTGGTGCTTTTCTTTTTCTTTTTTTTTTCTAAAATATTGCAAGGAAAAGTGTCTGGCTCTGGTGGAGGCAAATCCACCACCTCCAAACCCAAAGTGGAATTCCCTGGCAGAGGCGCCAAATCCACCACTTCTCAGACTGTCCAGCAGTCTAATCCATCCGCTGCTGGGCATACTAAAAAAAAAAAAAAAATAAGAAAAAAAAAAAAAAAAAAAAAAACAGTTCTCCTGCCTCGAACTTTCTATAGCAGTGCCCTTGCGGACAAGGGAGCCCACAGAAGTGTGGAGATGGTGGAGATTAAAAGGCGACCTCCACCGTCTGAAAAAAACTGCAGCCATCTCCGTCTGTGGGCAAGTCTGCCAGCGGGTCTGGAGAACCAAATAACCTGTCCCTCTTCAAAACAAATTTGCTCCGTTGGACGCAGACCACGACTCGGGAGATGAACTGATTTCTGTCCTGTTTTGTCCTCTGCATCATGGAATGTAGATTGATCCATTGGAGTATCCGTGGTTTAAACTCTAACTTCTAGTAACTGCAGCTTTTGTGTCGTACACTTAAACCTCAGGTAGTAGCTCTGTAGGAAACAAAAATTCAAAGCCAGAAGACCTTCACTCTTCCTGGCTTCAAGATTCTTTCCAAACCTGCACAACCTTCTACGTTGAGATTAACTGGCGGCGTTGCCCTTCTCATTCACAAAGTTTTGATGTTTAGCTCTGGTCTCAATTTTTTTTTATATGGAAATGAGATCCAGCTTCAATCATTATTTTCAAAGTACTTCTATAATGCGATAATAACGATGATGATAATAATTGTTGTTATCACTATACTAACATCCTCATTATCATCATCGTCATTGTCATTACGATGATAATGATGATGATGATGATGGTGTGATGATGATGATGATGATGAAGATGATGATGATGATGATGATGATGATGATCATTCTAACCTGCATCTTCTCGCCTTCAGCCTCTTCCCACCTTCAGTTCCATCCCGTGATTGGAACTGTTCACCCCAAACTGTTCGTCCTTCATTTTCATTGTTTTGAACATCATATATCCTGCCTGAAGAAGACCTAACACGCTAAAAAAAAACACAAAAAAACGTCGTGGTTGCTTTGCAAATATGACTGTTTGTTCCCTCGTTTGGTGGCCCAGTAGTGCTGCCTTTTTTTTTTTAATTTAATTTTTTTCGCCTGCAGTCACCACCACTCTGGAAACATTCTGAATGTTTTAGAATTTTGTCTTGCAAGAAAAAAAAAAAGAAACATGCATGAAACCGATTTCGACGACGGGACAGCCCTGATAAGAATTTCTACGGAATGCTGGACTTGCAGTCCAGCATGAACTGAACTGAACTGAACTGAACTGCTCCTTGAGGACCGACAGGTTTAGGGCTGAGACATGACGACCTGGATGTGAATGTGTTCAGGGTAAAGGGAATGAGCGGCTTGGGAGTATCACCACTGAGAGAGGGAAGGGGGGGGGGGAGCACTGAAAATAAGACAGCAATAACAACAAGAAAATAACAAAAAGAGAGAGTTAGTGCATCCCTGTAAGAAAAACAAGATGCAAAGCATATAAACGTACTCGCAGTTTATCCTGAATACGCGTGAGATATTCCATAAAGAGGAAAAAACCGTCTTGGGCTGGTGTAACCGTCAGTAATGGCTATTCTGGTAAACATCGGCTTTCATCTGTGACCTATAATGAACATGCCTACAATTTTTCAGAAAGACTGGCCAAGAACTTTCTGAGATTTTCCATCACGAAGAAAACCATTATGGGCCGTTAGTAACAGCTATAACGGTAAACTTAAACATCGGGCATCATCCGTGATCCATAATGAACATACCTAAAAATTTTCAGAAATATCGGCCACGTACTTTCTGAAATATTCCATGAAGAAGAAAAACCGTTAGGGGGCCGTTAACTCAATCAAGTCACGGAAAAAAAATGACGAGTCTGTCCTTCAGATCACACAATTTTGGGCAATTTTCAAAAAAATCATAAAACATCAACCACTTCACCAAGGAGCTTGAAACTTACACCACTGAATAGAAGAAAGAATATATTTATCACAAATGCTTACCTTCAGTGAGGAATCTACACAGTTCACATGATGAAAGCAATCCAAAATGATACACATTTGCAAAAAAAAAAAAAACTTTTTGTGCACAATGTAATTCACTTCTTCATGCTCTCTATCCTCCCACACAAGTTCAGTTACACTTCTGAGCACTTGGTATGACCACAGAGAATAGTATATTTATGACAACTGCATAACATACAATTTGACCACAAAATGCTTGATCCGCTCAAAATCGTGTGATCATCTTCAAAACGTGTGATCGCGGGAACTGAGAGCAGAACAATTCAAATCCAAATAAAAACTACTACAGCATACACGAAGAACGGTCTAAGGGAAGCAACTGCAAAAAAAAGCCCTTAAGCTGTCGCTGAAACGAGATTTATTGCCCTTTAATAAAAGGTGGTATGATTTAATAATCGTCAAACTCTGTCGGAAGTATGCGTCCGACACACGCCTTCGAGCCATGGGAACAGTGTCGGAAACCTGCTTCCGACAAGACTCGATTGAGTTATAGCCGTTAGTAACAGCTATAGCGGTAAAACTAAAACATCGGGCATTATTCATGACCGATAATGAACATGGGAAAACGTCCAACAGGCAGACCACAGCTGCGATTCAAAGACGTGTGCAAGAGGGACCTAAAAGCCTTGAACATTGACCAGAACAACTGGGAAGCAACAGCCCTCGAACGGTCAGCATGGAGACAGACTGTGCAGAAAGGTCTCTCCAAGTTCGAAGAGACAGTCGCTCAGCAGCACGGGGAAAAGAGAACGAGAAGAAAGGCTGCAGCCCCCAGCAGACAGACCAGCGTCAGACTTCACCTGTGCCCTCTGTCACAGGGACTGTCATTCCCGCGTCGGACTGGCCAGCCACACCCGTCGCTGTACCAGAATAGACACCTAGAGCGCAACTCCATAGTCTTCCGAGACTGAAGGATGCCTAAATGAATGAACATACCTAAAAATTTTCAGAAAGATCGGCCAAGTACTTTCTAAGATATCCCATGAAGAAGAAAAACCGTTAGAGGCCGTTACAACTGTTAGTAACGGCTATAATGTGGTAAACGAAAACATCGGGCATCATCCGTGACCCATAATAAACATACATGCTAATGTTTACAAAGATCGGCCAAGTACTTTCTGCGATATTCCATAAAGAAGAAAAACCGTTACAGGCCGTTACAGCCGTTAGTAATGGCTATAACGGGGTAAAAAACTAAAACATCGGGCATCATCCGTGACTCATAATGAACATACCTGCTAATTTTCACATAGATCGACCAAGTACTCTATGAGATATTCCATAAAGAAGAAAAACCGTTACAGGCCGTCACAACGTTAGTAACGGGTATAACGGCAAAACTTAAACATCGGGCATCATCCGTGACCCATAATGAACATACCCACAAATTTTCAGAAAGATCGGCCCAGTAGTTTTGTCTGGAGCGAGTGGAACATTTTTTGACCACGGACGGACGGACGGACGGACGGACACACACACACACACACACACACACACACACACACACACACACACACACAGCATTTCTTCGTTCCCATTCTAAAGTACTCCCTGTTCTATAAGAACTGGGAGTACAAAAAGCAATCTGGGAATTATTTTGGTAAAAAAGAGAGGGGGATGGGGAATTCATTTTAGCATATACCAAGAGATTCATCTAGAAATCAATATCCAACACCACTACAGGCAAACACGAAGAGCACCCGAATGAATGCAGCAGATTGTTAACCCTCTGGAATTAAGTCAACGGAAAACAGGCCTGGACAATCTGCTGGTATGACCTGAACATGCCATGGTTCTTACACACACCGGTTCCTGCAGGCGCGCCGTCATTGTAGTGGAGTTAATTTGTCTGAGGACGATTTGCAACACACTCGCCAGCACATTCCCAACCCTCACTCCCAGGTGTTCCTTCTCACCTAGATGATATCTCTCATAGACATGCACACTCACAGACACACACACACACGCATACACACACACACACACATGCACCCACGTACGCACACACGCACGCACGCACGCACGCACGCACACACACACACACACACACACACACACACACACACACACACGCACGCACGCACGCACGCACGCACGCATACACACACACACACATGAAAAACACACACACACACACACACACACACACACACACACACACACACACGGCTGCATGCACTCGCACCCATACACATGTACTCAAAATCCACATCCCCAACATACACTCTCCATCATTTGCATTCGCACTCCGCATGCTCTTTGCACTCAAACATATGTACATGCATGTAAGCGCGCACATGCCGTCCCTCTACCCCCACCCCTCTCCCCCTCCCTCTCCTCCCCCAACCCATCCAAGCACCCTTACGCACACATACACACCCCTCTTCGCCTTCCCCGTCTCCCCTCCCTCGCCATCAGTATGCCGCACACGCGCACTTCCCTTAGCAATGCACCACCGCGCACTCACGCCCCACATCAGAAGAAACGGCCACACGCCACAGTAAGGATTTTTGCTCTACATCACTTTGTCATCCATGCAAGCGTTTTCAGGCATGGCGTAAGTTTGAAGCAGCATTTTATATCAAACTGACGACTGATCAAAATAACACCCTCCTCCCACCCCACCCCCCCCCCCACACACACACACCAACCATTTCACTTCTTTTCTGGGATTTCTACCGGTGACATTGTTCACACTCTTCATATACATGACCTTCCTCTTTGCTGACGTCACATTTCAGGCCTTCTCACTCACCCGTGGCTCACTCTCTCTTTGCGGGTTCCTCCCAAACAGTACCATTCCTTCATTTTGATCAGTCTGCTAGAAACAACCTGGCATGTGCCCTGATGGGCACATGAAAGAAAGATAAATCAACTTTCAGACAATAAAAAAATTCTATTAAAAAAAAAAAAATCAAACTGTGCCTGTCTATAAATACCTGATTCCTTAAGCAAGGCCTTGGGGGCACTGATTTTTGGTGTGCAGCCACTCGACTTGGGGGTTCCTGGAGTTGACGACCATAACGCAGTCGCCAGGGACCACAGACGAGTTCCACAGACGCGAGAACTCTCAAGGTTATAACCCTGCTGCGGCATGGGATGCGAGAGGCGAGGGGAGTAAAGAAACGGGCGAAAGACAAAACTTCAAAACGACGATGTGGCTTCTTCTTCAGGCTTTCCTCGCCTTTGAATGGTGAGTATTGTGATGTTTAATATACCCATCAAAGAACGTCACAACTTTTCGTGCACCAATCACAGGACTTTTACGACTGTCGGCCATTTTTGTCTTGCACGCGAGACAGCCCCCAAGACAGCCTAGCGAACTCTCGCCTTTTCCTGGCCCCGCTCGCCGCTAGGATGTGCTGTGACACCTTGACGCTCGCCAAGCAAACGAGAATCCTCGCCACCTCGCTTCGACGAAACGCACAACCGGACACCCATGTCGAGAGATTAAAGGAGTGACCAGTCGTCCTCACCAACAAGACAAGGACAACCGGGAGGACCTCGACGCAGAGGTGGAACGAACTGATGCCGTGGATGAGAAAGGTGGAGGTACCATCACCCTCTGGACCGAGGTCCATGAACCGCTAGCGGCAGCCGTCGAAAGGAAGGTCCCCGTCCACACTCCAAAGAAGACCTCCCAGCCCACCCTGGGTAAACAGCCGTACAAAAAGAAAGCTCTGAAGGGAGAACATGACACACAGGCACGGGGAACAACTGAAGAGAGGACACACAGACAGGGGAACCCCTAAAGGAGGTAAGGTAAGGTAAGGTAATGTTGCTTATAGCCCAGCCGAACGCAAAGGGCCATATCAAGGCTGTCACCACATTAAAATCAACTCACAAGTCATCAAAAAACAAAAACAAACAAAAAAAAAAAACTTTCACACATCGCTTTAAAATACATCGTCTACCCCTAAAGGGAAAAACAGGACACACGGACAGGGGAAACCCATGGAGAGAAGAGGACGCACAGACAGGGGAAACCCATGGAGAGAGAAGAGGATGCACAGACAGGGGAAACCCATGAGAGAGAAGAGGACGCAGAGACACAGGGGAAACCCATGGAGAGAGAAGAGGATGCACAGACAGGGGAAACCCATGGAGAGAAGAGGACGCACAGACAGGGGAAACCCATGGAGAGAGAAGAGGACGCACAGACAGGGGAAACCCTTGGAGAGAGAAGAAGAGGACACACAGAGGGGGAACCCATGGAGAGAGAAGAGGGCGCACAGACAGGGAAACCCATAGAGAGAGAAGAGGGCACACAGACAGGGGAACCCATAGAGAGAGAAGAGGGCGCGTAGACAGGGGAATCCCATGGAGAGAGAAGAGGGCGCACAGACAGGGGAACCCATAAGAGAGAAGAGAGGCACACAGACAGGGGAACCCATAGAGAGAGAGAGAGGGCGTACAGACAGGGGAATCCCATGGAGAGAGAAGAGGGCGCACAGACAGGGGAACCCATTAAGAGAGAAGAGGGCACACAGACAGGGGAACCCATAGAGAGAGAAGAGGGAGCACAGACAGGGGAAACCCATGGAGAGAGAAGAGGGCACACAGACAGGGGAACCCATTAAGAGAGAAGAGGGCGCACAGACAGGGGAACCCATTAAGAGAGAAGAAGGCACACAGACAGGGGAACCCATAGAGAGAGAAGAGGGCGCACAGACAGGAAACCCATGGAGAGAGAAGAGGGCGCACAGACAGGGGAAACCCCTGAAGAGAGAAGAGGACACACAGACAGGGGAAACCCCTGAAGAGAGAAGAGGGCGCACAGACAGGGGAACCCATAGAGAGAGAAGAGGGCGCACAGACAGGGGAAACCCATGGAGAGAGAAGAGGGCGCACAGACAGGGGAACCCATTAAGAGAGAAGAGGGCACACAGACAGGGGAACCCATAGAGAGGGAAGAGGGGGCACAGACAGGGAACCCATAGAGAGAGAAGAGGGCGCACAGACAGGGGAACCCATAAAGAGAGAAGAGGGCGCACCGACAGGGGAAACCCCTGAAGAGAGAAGAGGACACACAGAGACAGGGGAAACCCCTGAAGAGAGAAGAGGACACACAGACAGGGGAAACCCCTGAAGAGAGAAGAGGACACACAGACAGGGGAAACCCATGGAGAGAGAAGAGGGCACACAGACAGGGGGAACCCATAAAGAGAGAAGAGGACGCATAGACAGGGGAACCCATAAAGAGAGAAGAGGGCGCACAGACAGGGGAAACCCCTGAAGAGAGAAGAGGACGCACAGACAGGGGGAACCCATGGAGAGAAGAGGGCGCACAGACAGGGGAAACCCATGGAGAGAGAAGAATAAGATT
Organism: Conus betulinus; assembly: GCA_016801955.1. Taxonomy (NCBI): domain Eukaryota; kingdom Metazoa; phylum Mollusca; class Gastropoda; order Neogastropoda; family Conidae; genus Conus; species Conus betulinus. Next base: position 14,447 of record JADBJO010015798.1, on the reverse strand, counting down.
AAGATTAAAATTATAGTCCCGTCAACAGCAAAGGTTATCTCAGGACTGTCACCACGTTTCAATCTACCACGTTTACATATTAAAAAAGGATTAAAAGAAAAACCTCACCCAACCCATTAAAAAAAAGATTAAAAGAACTAACCCTAGGATTAAAAACCAACACATTGAAATCACTCACAGTAATCTGCAAAAATCAATACTGGGTAGAGAAAATCTAACACCACCAAATTCACACACGATGAAATAAATTCACTTCTTTTAGGAAGTTAGAAATATTGTCAGGGGGAATATCACGAAAAAGATGCTTCATATTATCTGCAGTGTAATGTTTCCTTCTAATGTCGTATAAATCCCAGCAGTCTAAAAGAATATGTTGGACAGATATCTGACTATCACAGGCAACACAGAGAGGCGGGTCTTCTCCCTTCAATAAAAACGAATGTGTAAAATAGGCATGACCCGTCCTCAATCTACACAATACTGTTTCTCCCTTTAGACCGTCAGCAGCCATGGGAAGATGTTCTTTTAAATCTGGACGTATTTGATGAAGCTTATTGTTTTCTTGGAGGCTCCACTCCTCCTCCCATAAAGAATTGACATACGAAGCTATTTTGCCTTTTAGATCTGAAGATGGTACTAGCAGTTTAGAAGGACGAAGACGGACAGCCTCTTTAGAAAGTCGATCCACCTCTTCATTACCTCTGATCCCCACATGACCTGGCACCCTGGCAAAAAAAATCTCAAAACCCCTAGAAACTAATGAAGAAAACATGGTAAAAAAAAAACTTAATAAGAGCTGGATGTTTTATGTTTCTTGCTCCTATAGCCTCTAAAGCCAAAAGAGAATCTGTGCCAATGAGGAATTTCCTAGACTGAGACTGCCCGACCAACTCCAAAGCCAAAAGTAGTGCAGTAAGTTCCGCAGTGTAAATAGTGCTTTCAGAGGGAATGTGTTTGGACATTTTTTCTCTCCCGAAGCTGGAATATATGCGGAGGACCCTACACCAACATCAGACTTTGAACCATCGGTAAAAATAAACAATACGTTCTTTAAGGTTAGAACACATGTCTAAAAAAAAGTTGTTATAAATTAAGGAACTCGTTTTCTGTTTGCGCTGTCAGGTTAAATCAAGCCTAATTTCAGGAGACGAAAACGTCCAAGGAGGTTGTTGAGGAAAACTTGGAAACGTCAGAGATGACCCCAACATCAATATCCGCCTCCTCTCTAGAAAAGGAAGGACGTGAAATACAGAAAGGGGGAATACTGGATGGACTTCCTACATATTTCTCTTGGAAATGAGGATTCATAACACAGTCGTAGGCAGGGTTGTTTGGTTCTGAAAAAAAGCTGTGTGTAGTAATCTAAATCTAATTTTACTCTTCTATGAGAGGCAACACTCTCCTGTCTCAGCATATAGGCTATGTACAGGTGTAGTACGAAAGCGCCAAGGCAGAGGCGAACCCACGGAGAGAGAAGAGGACGCACAGACAGGGGAAACCCATGGAGAGAAAGAGGACGCACAGACAGGGGGAACCCATGGAGAGAGAAGAGGACGCACAGACAGGGGGAACCCATGGAGAGAGAAGAGGGCACACAGACAGGGGGAACCCATGGAGAGAGAAGAGGAGGCACAGACAGGGGAAACCCATGGAGAGAGAGAAGAGGACGCACAGACAGGGGAAACCCATGGAGAGAAGAGGTTGCACAGACAGGGGGAACCCATGGAGAGAGAAGAGGACACACAGACAGAGTAAACCCATGGAGAGAGAAGAGGACACACAGACAGAGTAAACCCATGGAGAGAGAAGAGGACACACAGACAGGGGGAACCCATGGAGAGAGAAGAGGACACACAGACAGGGGAAACCCATGGAAAGCGAAGAGGACGCACAGAGAGGGGAAACCCATGGAAAGCGAAGAGGAGGCACAGACAGGGAAAATCCTCTGAAGTGAGAAAAGGACGCCCAGACAGGCCCAAAGCTCGGGGACTAAAAGAACTACCCACTCACCTTTCAAAAAGAACAGAGGAGAGAAATAAGGAGCGCTCACTGTATGGGCATTCATCAAGTCCACTGTGGGAGAAAAGCCTCGTGAAAGGCAACGCAGAACAGTTCAGGCAAGACGTCGCACTGCAGCGCGGTGACAATGCGGGAAGTGCTCCTCTTCCCCAGACTTGAGAAGTGTGCCAGTCTAGCGAGCAGTTTGAGGGAATCTGGCTTCCAGGCCCAGATCCTCGCCATCGAAGTTGGAACAAACGGATTTTTAAGATCATCAGCCTATCACCTCGTGAAACAGTTCGGGATTTCAGCTAAGAAGGGGACCAGAACCCTGAAGGCAATGACAGAGGCAGCCGTAATAAAAGTTCTGGCTGTTTCTGGTCGAGGAGGAACACAAAAGTTAACTTCATAAGGTTTTAAATTTCCAAACTTAGATCAGCTGTCCCTGTTAGCAGTAGGGTGAGACATCCATCTAAAAAGGCGCGCCTTAGGTTAGCACCCACCCATCCAAAAGTTGCGGGTTCGAATCCCGACAGCGCCAGGAAAAAAAAAAGTTGGCAGTAGAAGGGTATCTGGGAGTCATGACCTGGATGCGGCCCAGCCCCCTTAGAGTGTAAGGAGTTCAGAGCCGAAACCTTTGTTTATGGGAGGGTTTCTCCTCCGAAGAGCTGTTGTCAAGCTCGCCCTAGAGTTTCTTCCTACTGGGAATGGCGTCCTGAAGGATGGTCCAACCCTTTACCCCCCCCCCCCCCCCCTTCCAGCAAAGGCCTCCATCCCCCCCTCATACGAGTTCTACTCAGTTTCTACCGAGGGGGGAAGCCCACCACCATCTGAAATGCCCGAACCCCCTTCCCCTCCCCCACTGATGTCTACCCGCTTTCCACAGACGTCAACGGAGTTGGAAAAAGCTTGTGAGAAACCGAAACCCTTCTGAACTCTCAGAAGCAGACGTCGTCCCAAACACGATCTGAAGACGCTTGCCCTGACACGGTTACGCCAATTCTCACGTGCATTTGCAGCCACTCCTCTTGTTCAGGACTGCTGTTCGTCGAATGATTCTACGCTTTCATATCAGCTGTTTTCAGAAAGGTATATATGTATAGTAGTAGTAGTAGTAGTAGTAGTAGTAGTAGTAGTAGTTTCATTTTTACGTCTTTTCACAAAAATTGTGTGATATTAGACGAGAGAGAGAGAGAGAGAGAGAGAGAGAGAGAGAGAGAGAGAGAGAGAGAGAGAAAGAAGAGAGAGAGAGAGAGAGAGAGAGAGAGAGAGAGAGAGAGAGAGAGAGAGAGAGAGAGAGAGAGAGAGAGAGAGAGAGAGAGAGAGAGAGAATGTGTGTGAAGCATACGTGTGTGGAAGTGCACGCAAAATATGGAATAATTACTACTTATAACATTATAGTAAATATCTAACAGGACTACATATTAAAGAAAAGGTAACTCTGAAAGCAAAATCTATATCAGAAAAAAAAAAAAAACACATCAGTCACTGTCATGCTTAATAAACATGGTAAGTATGCCTTAAGAGTCGCACAATCAAATAAAACGTGGGCTCTCGGCACGTTTGCCTTACCACATATGCATTTTGTTCCTGCACTATATTTCGTTCTGAATTTCAGAGTTTCAGTCTATAAAATACTGAAACAAAGTTTCTGTACTGATACATATCACGAACCTGCAGGTGTTCAATGCCTTCAACCAGATCAAAACTGAGAACATGGCTATTTTGAGCATTAACCCGCAAATAAGGGATGTTCTGGTTGTTTCTAAAAAAATTCCCAAGCCGCTTGTTTTAAAACTTGATGACACTCTTGTAAAGTCAAGGGGACAGAAAGTGACTGTGCACTCATTTTCAGTTTTGGCTCCCTTTTTGGCAGATCTGTCAGCGAATTCATTGCCCAAAATTCCACAGTGTGAAGGAACCCAGAAAAAAAAGTCAAATCGGTCCCTTTGCAAATCAAAATATGAATTAAATAACATATTTCTTTTACAATAAAGTTTCAGAATTAGAACTGAAAAACTTGATAGATTGTAGTACTGACATTGAGTCGACACCTAACACTACTTTACAAGATTGATTGCGGTATATCAATTAAATATGTCAAAGCCATTAGTATAGCTAGCATTTCGGTAACTAAGATAGATCGATTTTTGCCTATTGAATATGCTTTATCTACTTTAAGTGATGGAATAACAAAAGCAGATCCAGCGTCTTTGATCTTTGTCAATGATCCATCAGTGTATACCTAAAGATGGTTAGGATACTTGCTTTGCGTATGCATCTTTGCTGAACATGACAAGATATGCGGATGATCAGCTTTTTTAGCATCAGTGTGATTAAGTGTGTGCGTGCGTGCGTGCGTGCGTATCTGTCTGTCTGTCTGTCTGTCTGGCGGGGAGGGGAGCACGACCAAAACCTGGCGACCACTACAGGTTACCCTTCCTTATGTCGGCGGCCTGCCAAGTCCTTGAGACCCTCAAAAAGCACCATCTTCAGACGAACTGAACCAAACCATGACTTCTGGTCACATTCTCTTGCAAGACGCGCTTCCTCACCGCCATGATCGACTCCTTCAGTCCAATATAGATGACCCTGGCAAGCACACGGGCCTGCCCATCCCAGACCTGTGCTGCAAGGTCTTTGACCGTGTCCGAAGGCTTCCTTCATTCTGATGTGTGTGTGCGTGCGCGCGCGCGCGCGTGTGTGTGTGTGTGTGTGTGTGTGTGTGTGTGTGTGTGTGTGTGTGTGTGTGTGTGTGTGTGTGTGTGTGTCCGTACGTGCGTGCGTGCGTGCGTGTGTGTGCGCGTGTGTGTGTGTGTGCGCGTCTGTATGTGTGTGTGTGTGTGTATGTGTGTGCGCACACGCGTGTGTGTGTGTGTGTGTGTGTGTGTGTGTGTGTGTGTGTGTGTGTGTGTGTGTGTGTGTGTGTGAATGTGTGCATGCGTGCGTGCGCGCGCGTGTGTGTTTATGTGTGTCTGTGTGAGTGAGGGAGAGATTACGTCTGAGTCTCTGTGTGCATCTGTGTATGCACGTGTGTGTGCGTGCCTGAGTGCGTGCGCGTGCGCACCCGTGCGTGTGAGTGTGTGTGTGCATGCGTGTGTGCATGCGTGCATGTGTGTGAGTGAGCGTGCGTGTGTGTGTGTGTCATCTTCCGAGTCACCACGGCGGCACTGCACCCACACTGCTCATTCCAACTCCCTGTCCGCACCCCCCAGTTTTGGCTTGTCTCACCACATCCCCCCCCCCCACCCCCCGGCACCGGCCATCCACAGGGAGCAGTCAATGTCAAGTCGTCATGAGGGCCACCCGTCGGAGGAGGCATTGCACTGCTGCCGAGTCACTTCGATGATGTTCAGTGATGCCTGTTCTGATCCAACATACGCAGGACACTACCCAGTAAGCCCCCCTCCCCTACCGGCCACAATAATTGCTTAGTCGCAGAACCAGCGCGAGTGAGCTTTCCCTCTTCCACGTCCATCCAGCCACAGCCCCCATGATTCTGACCTTACCGGTGACCTCAAGAGAACCTCACCGAGCCCATGGACGTGGAGAGGTCATAGAAACTGAGGTCACTAGAGAACAGGGCATAAAGCGATACAGACTTGGAAACTTTTTTTTCTTCTCTCAATGCTGATCGATAAAGATGGGAGTGATGAAGATGGTGATACAGATTCCCACTGTGCTCTGAGGCTGCATAACAGGGCTGTGCTCTATGGGTACTACCATACTCTGGCGCCAACCAGGCCCGAAAGATGCAGACACCCGCTGTGTTGGTCAGGCGATGTTTTAGCAACACTCTCAGAGACATACCCATTATGAGGATGAAACTCGACGGTGTAGTCCAACCTTACCAATCGAGTCCCTAACAAACTCAACACTGGGCAGGGGCTGGTAGGGGCAGAATGGCTTTGACTGGAATCGAACCCATAACCTCCAAGCCGGGAATCCGCGAGGGTAACCACTTCGTCACGGTGGCTAGTCCAAGGGCCTAGTTTACTCCTGGCTGACGACCTTTCTCGACGAAACGGACGTTGAGAGGAGGACGAAGCACCTACCGAGACAGCAGCAGCAGAATCAGGCGTTCCCAAAAGTAAAGTTCTGGGCCCTTTGGTCTTCCTAGGTCACTTCAAAGACCTGCCACATTCTGTCAGATCAACAGTAAATCTACTTGAGGGCACCTGTCTGCTCTACCAAGATATCACTTGCTTCCTGGACCATCTCATGGTCCAGGCTGACTCCACAAAAATGAGGTGTGGACGAAGGAATTGTACGTACGTTTTAACACAATCGAAGTGTCCAGTTCACCCCATCCAGCAAAAATCTAACTACATTTACATACTGGACGGGACACCTGTATCCCCTTCCCCTCCCCTCTGCACTTCTCTCCCCCCCCCCCCCCCCCCCCCCCCCCCCCCCCCCACCACCCTTTTAGCAAGTCCGGCAGATCCCATACCCTCGCGTACAGCTGTCAGCTGATGTGAAATGGATCACCCCTTTCACCGACACCCAACGGCAGAGCTGGACCAGTGGTGGGCTTCTCACGCCGAAACCTTCGGAACTGCCCACAAGGATGTAGGCGAATACGTGACATCTCCTTCAAGCTGATCCAGGCTTGAACACTCAGCAGCTGTATGTGGGGGGCCCACGGCAGCAGGGCTGGAACAGCAGCCCCCCCAAAAAAAACATCACGACGGACCACAAGTCTAGAACCGCAGAGTTGCTGCACAGCCTGAATCCCCAGCCATCGGTAGAGCGCGCAGACAACAAGGCTTCAGCCTCCTGCACACGATGGCTGAAGGTCTGACCACAGTACTGTCCCTTAACGATTTTTTTTTTTACCGCTAACTACCGCAAACCGCAGAAAGATCCACCCGACAAACTTAAGCGGCTTCAGTGGTTTTACTGTCACAGAGAGGCAGGCAGCAAATTCCAAAGGGTTTCAGAACCCAACTGCTACACTGAGCGGTTTCAGAATGCATCTTCGCCAGAACTGTGATGAAACGGAACCAGCGAACCGACGACGCCACGACAGCACCGCCAGTGCCGCACATCAGTACGACGTGGACCACCATCAAGGCCTCCTCCGTATACTTAACTGGACTGCGGACCGCTGTGGTTTTACTCAGCCGGTCATATTGGGGAGGTAGGACTGCCCGAAACAACATCAGATATCTATCTTATTCTACTACTTCTCTCGAGCGCACTCTTCCCGGCACGTTGTGATGTCAGCCTTTATGGACTTCTGTGATGCATGGTGTAGAGATCAATTACACAGATCAAGATCCACATCAACAAACATGCACTCACATATGACATTCGTATGTATTAATCCCCATACGCGCGAGCGTGCGTACACACATACACGCGCACGCACACACACACACACGCGCGCGCGCACATACATACACACATACACACTACCACCACCCACCACTATTACCACCTCTCTCTCTCTCTCCCTCCCTCTCTCTCTCTCTCTCTCTCTCTCTTACACACACATATACCCGCGCGCGCGCGCGCACTCTCACACACACACACACACAGAGCGCGCTTTACCCATCCACCCGCTTTTTTACACGAATTTCAAAGACTGCAGTGAATTTAATGTTGTCCCCACCCAACCCCACTTCCACCCCCCAACTCTCCCCTCAAATGAATGTAAACTATCTTCCAACGCCACCGAACTAGTAGTACAGTCCTGCTGTCCACTCCATCACTGTACAATTGTAGTCAGTTTTCTCAGACAGCTGTCCTCCGCAGTAAGCACACACATCTGAGGGGTGGAGTGAGGGTGGAGGCGGGAGAATGAGTGGGGGTGGGGAGGGGGGGGGGGGGGGCGGAAAGAAGTGGAGAATCGACCAGGGACAACGGGACGCCACACTGACGGAACTTGACATTCAGGCTCCCTGTGAAGAAGTCCAGATGGCTCGGGTCCAGGACACGATGGCGACGGCCAATGGCCCGTGCCGACCATCAAGTAGAACGAGCCACGCGTACAACCCAATCAAACAAAACGAAACGAAGTGAGCTTAAAGTATTTTAAAAAGTCCGAAGTCGGTCATGCGCGTGGTTTACGTCCTACTGGCCGGAGGTCCCTTAAGGACAAGATAGACTCGCTGACCGAAGTCTGCATATTTCGTGGCTGTTGTTGTCGTTGGAAGATTGACTCGCTGACCGCAGTCTGCATATTTCGTGGCTGCTGTTGTCGTTGGAAGATAGACTCGCTGACCGAAGTCTGCATATTTCGTGGCTGCTGTTGTCGTTGGAAGATAGACTCGCTGACCGAAGTCTGCATATTTCGTGGCTGCTGTTGTTGGCAGTAGCGTGTCTGGTTCTCTAAACGGGCTGTCATCTCTCGTTCTCTCAGCTCTTGCTCTCTGTGAACTCCGGTTCGCCTCGTGGTGTTGGTCGGCTGACGGTGGGCGGTCGGGTTTCTTCGCCTCTTTCCCCATCAAAGGGCCTGTGTTCAGGGCCACGAGGCGGCCTTCTTCATGCTCGGGTGGCGATGGTCCTGTGCCACGTGAGGCTGCCTCATAGGCGGAGCATTACGAAAGTCGCTGGAGCGCTGCACGAGTCCTGTCGATGGTCCACGCAGTCTATAGTGCACACTGATATGTCAGCAATTCAGATCCCGTAGAATGTACATGTGTAAATGGATTTTATTGCTTTATTTCATCATTCATGGGCAGTACTACACGAAAATAAACCGGGTTCCCATTTTACGACCTCTCTACTACCCCCCCCCCCCCCCCCCCCCCCCCCCCCCTACTCCTCCTCTGTAACGACGTCCGGCGGTATTGGCGCCGTTTCTCAGCATCTTACTCAAGCACCTATTTTGGTATCCAGGGGGTCTTTCTAGAGGTTTCTCGGGTCGCTTCGGAAGGGGGGGGGGGGGGGGGGGGGGGGGGGGGCGGGGGTCCCGAGAGGGGTACGTAGGTGGGAAGATTGGAACCCGCTGATTTCTAGGTACTATGGTCCATGACCAGCCAAATATAAAGCAAAAAACTTGCTTTACACATCCGAATCCTACGGGGTTACACACGATTGTGCACTACTACGGCCGAGAGCCCAGCCCAGTGAGAGGTATCCCCATGCCCTGCCCTCAACAGCATGATCTCCCAGGCCATGGTAATGGCAGTCAGGCAGCGCTCCATCGCCGATCGCACCCAGATCTCCAGCAGTCGTCACAGACTCGCAGTGGTACTCAGCAGGGAGTTTCTACAGGTAATCTCCATCCAAAGAATTTTTACGTGGATACAAGCAGCTGTTACAGCCACGGCCTTCGTACTCAGAGAAACATTTGATTAAGCCAGTAACAACATGTACCAAAAGACTGAATTACGCCAACGATATCATTTACCACGGAAGACGAGTGTCCACGCTGAAATTAGCAAGACGTGTTTTGGAGGAGCTCTCGATTTGCGTGTGCTTTTTTCTTTTCTACATAGTGTATTTTATTTGTCGATTTCTTTACAGTGTGGTTTTCGTTTCAATGATGATAGTTATTTTGTGACTTTCTCCTTATTGTCTTTTTTTGTTTTCTTGGTGATTATCAAAATTGGATCCTAAGCAGTGTGACAGTGTGAGCGGATACTGTAAGAAATGGCTACAAGATCAGAAGGTGAGCGTGTTTTTTGCCTGTATTTGTTATTAACAATCAACTACCGGCTTTTGATCAAAAGCCGTTTACCCCCTCGGAAATCTGTGCTGCTGCGGAAAAGACCTGTGGATACAACTCCATGGATGGGGCACAAAGAATCGGCTCCCTGTGGAGAATTTACCCCCCGGAGGGCCGACAGCTGTCAGGAACTTCTTGTCCAGGGTTTTACGCTGAGGGGAGTTCTGGTCCAGGTCAAAAGCCAAAATCCGTTCGTAATTCGCGACCTCGTCAGTGGAGTTACGGACCAAAGTGAAAATCCAATACAAACAACAAAACTAATCATCAGCAACATCCCTCTGTCCTTTTCTGACGATGAATTGACGGAAGCAGGGAAACAGCTGGGTGTGGAGATTCACTCCAAAGTTAAGCAGACCGGGACGGAGACCAAAATGGCAAATTGACCCACTGGAAAACGGGCCGACGATTCATTTTCATAAAAGTACCAACTGTACCCCTACAAAAACTAGTACAAATTGGCCCTTTCCGCGCTGCTCTTTACCATAACGAACAAAAAACTTGCCAGACAACAAGAAGAATCGGAGTGTCGGCGATGTCTCACCAAAGGGCATCGCGTATCTGATTGTGCCAGCCCAGTTGAATGTAAACAGTGCTTTAAGGACGGACACAAAGCAGGAGACCCTGAGTGCAGTATGCAGGGAGAATGCACACAAACTGCACAGACTGTCCAACAGAGTTCTGATCGGAACTCTGGACAGACAGACGACAGTCATGTGGAAGAAGAGAACAGACAAAACGACAACACTACAGAAAAGACAACTGATAACACTACACTTCCTGATAAACCAAGGATAAAAATAACCATGGCAATACTGACAGAAATAAGAGTCCCAACCGATGGCGTCCAAAAACACAGACAAACCACAATCAATTCCTACAGATGAGACAACTCTGGATCTGTAAAACGCACACGTTCGCGCGAATCAGCTTCGTCCCAGACAGAGAAACAGCCCAGACTGATGGAACGTGGTGAGAGCAGCGACAAACATGAGGAAGCGTGTGAGAGCTGAGAACGATTCTCGTATGCCACCCTCCTCACGTTTCCACGGATAAAAAAAAAATAAATAAACAAATAAATGAAAATAAATAAATAAACCGAATCTGGCTAGGTTAACGGAATGTGAATGATGAACTGTGATTTATAACTTTGGAAGAAAGCGACAAGATTATTTTTAAAAAATCATTACTAACTCTTTCTATGGATTCATTACGAATTATGACACTGAATGCCAGAGGGCTAAACAACAAAATGAAAAGGAAAGCCATATTTGATTATTTTAAACAACATAATATTGACATTGTGTGCTTACAAGAATCGCATATTACAAGTAAAGATGTTCATATCTGGGAAAGACAGTGGGGAGGGAAAACTGTTTATATGAAGAAACAGCACGTAGTAATGGGGAAATTATTCTGTTTTCAAAACGCTTCACCAGAGAAGCAAGACTTGAAGAGCAATAAGACAGAATACTTGTCGTCACTGTGCAAAACGAAGACATAGACTTTGTCTTAGTAAATATATATGCCCCAAATGAGGGTAACGAAAAAATATCTTTCCTCTCAGGGCTCAAGAATATAGTACATAAATATTCAGACAAAAAAACTTATTGTTCTGGGTGATTTCATCTGCGTTATAAATAATAATAAAGACATCATATCAGGTCGTCCACACTCCAAGAGAGAAGTAGAGTACTTTAAACACACGATTCAGACTCTTGGTATTACAGACATCTGGAGAATATTTTCACGACACAGAAAAAGAATACACTTGGTGTCGTCATAGTTCATTTATAGCCCGCAGAATAGACTACATTTTTGCAAATGAAGATATTTTACAATACCTTGTTACGTGTGATATTTTTTCCGTCCCACACACTGATCACAAAGCAGTCGTAGTCGACCTTCATAATTCTAGTTTTGTACGTGGACCCGGATACTGGTGGTTCAACAATTCATATCTAAAAGATGATTCTTTCGTCAAACAAATGAATGAGTTCCTTGATCGAAATATATGCAACAATGCAGCTAACGGACATGTTAGTTCTACAGCAGAATGGGAAATGCGCAAGATTAAATAAGAATTCTGTTTAGAATACGGGAAACAAAAAGCACGCAAGAAGAGGAATTATCAACTGGACATTAAGATACGATTTAAAAAAGTAGAAAAAGAAATAATTAAAGATCCAGAGAATGATGGTCTGCAGCGTGAACTGCTTCATTTAAAACAGCAGTTAGAAATAACCAGCATGGAAAATGCAATAGGTGCACAAACAAGAGCACCAGAAAAATGGATAGAAGAAGGCGAAAAAGACACCAAGTACTTTTTTTAAAATTTGGAAACAACAAAAAAGCAAAGGAAAAAAACTATCACAAAGTTAATAAACAACAAAGGAGACAGCATAACAGATCAAGAGGTATACTGAAAGAACAGGTTGATTATTATTCAAAACTTTACGATCAGACTATCCAAGCAGTTAAAGATTTTATTGGAAATGATAATCATTTTCTAAACTATCTGAAGAAGAATCAAAACTATGCGAAGGTCTCATCACAAAAGAAGAGGCAGGGAACGCACCGAAAAAGATGAAAAATTGATCGTCTCCAGGGAGCGACGGTACGACTGTCGAGTTTTATATTTTTTTTAAACAAAGTTAAAACACTACTAACCAATTCTTTCACCGAATCATATGAAAAAGAAGAATTACCCCATTCTCAGAGGCAAGGATTAATCATACTGCTGCACAAAGGCAAAGAATTAACACGCGACAGACTCAAGAACTGGAGGCCAATACATTATCTAACACAGATTATAAGATCTTAACAAAAGTACTTGCAGAAAGACTCAGCAAGGTTATATCCAAACTAATTAATGAAGACCAAGTAGGGTATTTAAAAGGTAGAAGTATTTCAACCCATTATCCGAACAATCGCAGATGTCATAGATTATTTCCATAATGCAGACCAAGCTGGGTATCTCCCTGCCCTTGATTATTGTAAAGCATTTGATAGCATATCCAGAGACTTTTTATCACATACTTTCACTTTCTTTGGTTTTGGAGAACAGTTCAGGAAATGGACCAGGACTATAAGTAATGATACATTTAGCAGTATTAATCACGGAGGGTGGTTATCTGAATCTTTTTCATTAACGTGTGGCATCAGACGAGGATGTCAATTTTCTCCCCTAGCATTTATTTTGGCAGTTGAAATATTGGCAATTAAAATAAACAGTAACACTGAAGGCATTAGGGTGCCTAAAAGTAACCAAGATACTGAAAAAATAAAGATAAAACAGCTGGCAGATGATACCACATTATTCTTAAAAATGCCAACGATATGGCACATGCTGCAGGAATCATATCAGATGTTGCAAAATTTTCAGGCCTCACACAAAAACAAGAAAGTACAAAAGCAATGAAAATCGGAAGGCATGTAGACGATGATAATCTGCCATTCACATTGACAGATAAAATAAAAAATACTCGGCGTATATTTCACAAATGACATAAGAGCACAAAATTTGGAAGAAAATTGGATAGGAAGGGCAAACAAAATGCAAAATCTCAAAAAATCCTGGAATAGAGGGACCTCAGTATTCATGGGAAAACAGTGATAGTAAAAACGTTATTAATTAGCCAGTTCACATCTGTAATGCAATCGATTGGATTACCTGATCAGATTCTTAATAAATGAATCGTGAATTGTATAAGTTTATTTGGCAAAGGAAGCACTCAAACAGAAATGATTTTGAAAAAATAAAGCGGAAAATAATGGAAGGAAATCGAAAAGAAAGAGGGCTAAACATGACAAACATAAACGATCTACAAGAATGTTTTTTATCTGCAATGGTTTTGGGAAGCTCTACATATCAGAAAATGAAAGTCTGACCTTCATTCCTAAATGCCATTTTAACAAAATAGCAAATGGAAGAAGTATTTTTGAAATCAATTGTCGGCCAGCCAGTGTAAATGCCATTAAGTGTATAAAAAAACGAATTCAGGGGGGAAAAAGCAATGTGGACTCACCTAGAGAATAAACGATTAGATCTGAAAAATGATGTCAATGCAAACAATTTTCAAAATCAACTCTTATGGAACAACAGTTTGATACAATAGCAACCTCTCTCTTTCAGTACATGGAAAAACAACAGAATCGAAAGAGTCAGGGACACGATTTCAGCTAATGAAAACAGATTTTTATCATTACAAGAATCCCAGAACAAAGTTAACCAAAATGCAGCCAATACCCTTATGCAGTGTAACGCAATGATAAAAGCCATTCCTGCACAGTGGAAGGAATGGATAAATAACAGTGACTTGAGAACAGAGGCTGAAAATACTCCAGAATGCAAAATCAAGCTGTATAAAAAAAGCCAAATAACATATTAAAATTGTTAAGCGAGGGACAACCGAGGGAGAAAGAAATTAAACCATATACATACGGGTCTTGGCTCAGAAGATTACGAATCGAAATCACTGTAACATATGGCAAATCCCGGAGTTTGTTACCGAGGAAGTTCGTTTGAGCTGCAGTGGAAGCTAATACACAACCTATATCCAACAACATACTCCTACACACAATGAAAGTAACAGAGGACAACAAATGCTCAATATGCACGGATGAGATAGATTACACAGAGCGCTTCATTTATGAATGTGCTCCAGTTTAAAGAATTTTGGAAGAAAATAGAAAATTTTGTTCATGGCTTAATAGGAAAGCGCATAGAACTCAGCTTATGCAATGTATTATCTGGACTACAGAGCCAAGAACA
>JADBJO010015797.1:40000-42585 GCA_016801955.1 Conus betulinus | reverse complement strand
CCCCTCTTCTCTCTCTGTCTCTGTCTCTTCTCTGTCTCTGTCTCTGTCCATCTCTCTCTCTTTCAATGTCCATTATTTACACCTGGGGGAGGGCATCTCTCTCTCTATCTCTGTCTCTGTCTCTCTCTCTTTCAATGTCATTATTTACACCGGGGCATCTCTCTCTGGTCTCTCTCTTTCTCTCTGTCTCTCTGTCTCTCTCTCTCTTTCAACATGTCCATTATTACCCCCCCGGCATCTCTCTCTCTCTCTCTCTCTCTCTCTCTCTCTCTCTCTCTCTTTCAATGTCCATTATTTACCCCGGGGCATCTCTCTCTCTCTCTCTCTCTCTCTCTCTCCCTCTCTCTCTCTCTCTCTCCCAATGTCCATTATTTACCCCAGGCATCTCTCTCTCTTCCCCCTCTCTCTCTCTTTCCCCTCTCTCTCTTCCCCCTCTCTCTCTCCCTCTCTCTCTCTCCCTCCTCTCTCCCCCCCCCTCTCTCTCTCTCAATGTCCATTATTTGCCCCAGGGGCTCAAAAGCAAACCTGAGGTGTAACTGAAGAAGCCAGGGGAGAGATGGACAAGCTATCAACCAGGGCTCAGCGCTGTCGCTGGTGAAATAGAACAGAAAAAAAAGCTGACGATTTGCCACTAAGATCTGTCTCGCACAAAGTCACGCGCACGGTATTTTTAACTGGGGGGGGATGACACGGATTTTAAATTCACCCCCTCTTACTGAAACGCCCTCCCGGCTTTATTCGTAGTGAAAAAGGTAAAGGTGTGGCATTGTTAGTTGATAGAGGATGAAAAGTATGATACGTCCATTCAACCCCCCCCCCCCCCCCGTCTGTCCCCTTCATTCATTCTTCTGTCCTTTGTTCTTTATCTTTCTTATGTCCTTCGAAATGCAAATGAATATATTTTATGGGCTTTTTTCCCTCTTTTATCAGGGGGGGGGGGGGGGGGGGGGGGGGGGGGGGGGTGGTTAAAAAATGATGTTGACTTTTCTTTTTTTTTTATTAAAAGTTTCATTATTTTAGATTATTATGATATTATGGCCGTTTCAGAGGCTCTTAACATTTACCTGACTCTTTCCCCATGACTTTAAGTTGGTCAGTCAGTTCCATTCTGTTCTCAATATTTCATTCATCTTTTAACACCTGTGTCTGCTATAGTCAGTTCGTCATGAATGAAGCAAGTTACTGAGTGTTTTTCTTTCCATTTGGCTTTCTGTTGTTGTTGCCACCTTTTCATTTTACATTTTATTTCTTTTCTGTTCAGTGATTTTTTTTTTTCTCAAATTCTCTTTTTGCCTGGCGTCAGAATTCTAACATGAAGTTTGATTTGTACATGGTTACAATGCTAACATGCCATCACAACTAATGCTTCGCTGAGTGATAAACAGCATGGCTTGATCTTGTCTTTTTTTTTTTTTTTTTCTTTCTTTCAATCTATATAGAGGACATTATGTGTAGAACATGTCACCGCATTTATTTTTTCCGTTCATACAGATCATATAAAGCATGTAAGTACGGTTTTTAAAATTGTTCATTTCCATACATATAGATCTTGTTACGAATAGGACATGTCCTTCTGTTATGGCTTGCTTTCCGTTCATAAAACATGTTGTTGCAATTTTGTATTTTCCTTTCCGTTCATAAAACATGTCATTTCATTTTTTTTTTTTTTTTTGTCTTCCTTTCTACTCATAAAACATGTCATTTCATTTGGCGGTTTATTATGTCTTCCTTTTCATCAATGTCTTTCCTTCCGTTCATAAACATGACATTTGTGCGTTTTCATGTCTTTCTTACCGTTTATAGGGATCATGTTGAGTATAGAAAAAATAACAACAACAACAACAACAAAAAAACCCAAAACGTGTTCCTGCACACGAAAAAAAATCCGTTCGTATACATCACGTCATGCTTAAAACATGCCGACGCAATTAAAAAAAAAAAATCCCATCTTTGCCATTAAACAGAGCATGCTTTGTATGGAGAAAAAACACTTATACTGAATGTTCTTTCTCTTCTATTCATTGAACGTGGTAATCAATCGCATTGATGTTTGAAGAAAACACGTTTGTTAAAAAAATGCACTTCCCTTTGTCTGTATAGCGTCCTTGAAATCGTGGTTTTGCGCTGTATTTGCGTTTATTTGTGTTTCGGTTTCTTTTCAATAACACCATTTGTCTGTTTCATTCTTCTGGTCATAATCTTACTTATGATCAAAATTAACCACACCCCAAAATGGCACGTTTTGGATGGACAACATATATCAATATTTCACCGGTACATCTAAGTTGAAAACAATGATTTTGAAGTCTTTAGATTTAAAAAGGAATTTAATGTAAATCCGCCAGGTAACATGCACAAAGAAATTACAAGACAAAGCACGACGTGTTTCGACCTCTTAAGTCTTCCTCAGGCAAGATAAACAACATTTAGAACAATGCGAAAACGAAGAACGAGCAGTCATTTATCTTCTCAAATTCGGTGCAAGATCGGGGTTTGTGGTCTTATTTTAGATGTAGTTGCTCCCCTTTAAGCAAGACGGTGAACACATTCCTCGCCACAAAGTTCGTGAGCGGAACTAAACTTTC
>JADBJO010015797.1:25000-30000 GCA_016801955.1 Conus betulinus | reverse complement strand
GCCTACGTCCCAACTCTAGCATTTCTGGCACAGTTTTCATATCCTTGCACGTTAAATCGTATTTTCTCTGGCATCGGCAGCTACTGGCCCAGTGTGCTGAATTTCAGGACAGACAGATATACAGCTTTCTGATGATATATAAGAACAACAAGTCTGTTTCTATTCAGAAAAAAAAAAGAAAAAGGTATAGGAGACACATTTTATCCTTGCTTAAACGTGAAAGAGCAGTTGAATGTTTTTAAAATCTTGCGTGGTTTCCAGATCCTTCATGATATGAAACATTTTGCTCTTTATACCCGAATTTAACAGGTTCTATGACAAAAGAAAATCGATGTAGAGAACCAAAAGCTTTTCTCAAAATCGACGAATCGACAGGATGTTTTTTTTACGCGCAGAAAGAACTCATTTGCTAAGAATAAGCGTGTGCAGATCTGAAGAAGAATTGTACACTACCGATATTTTTGTTCAGATTAAAATAATAGGTAAACGTTTATCAGTCAGAGTAGTAATTGTTTGCTGAAACAGCTAAACATTGAGACATACCTATAATCAGTTGAACCAGTTGCATTTTCCTTCTTTTTATATAAAGCGTTCATTGTACTTAGTCTTTAATGAGTACAGATTGAATGCTGTATATTTTGGTTAATATCTTGCTTGTGTACTTAAAGAAAAGAGAATAGTCTAATTCTTTATCACTTCTTTCTTTCCCTATTTTTCTCTTTTTTGATGTGGTATTTACCACTATCAATAACTGCAACTTATGTTGACGCTTTGATATAGGTCCTCGTATGTCTTGCACACTGTCCTCAGACCTTTCTTATGTTCACACTTTGTGTAGCTAAACATTCAGCTAACAAACGATTCTGTTCTCTCCTCTGCCAGCAGCCAACCAACCGATGGGGTACGCCACCGCTCCCCCTCCCCCTCACATGAACTACCCTCAGCCAGGCTATTACGGACCCACAGGCTCGCGCGGTGTCCCCCCCTCCCCCGTATGTCTACTCCAACCCCGCCTACCCCCCGGCTCCCTATCCTGCCAACGAGCCGAAGCCCCATACAGCCGGGGGATTTGCTGCTCCTGCCGCACCAGGGTACTCGCCCTCCACGGCGGCTCCATGAGAGGCTTGGAGGTGACATGGAGCAAGACCCCCCCCCCCGATTTTCCAGTATAGTGATGCACATGTCCACACTTTCCTTTTATCTGCACGACCTTTTGGCGAAGCTGATTTCTGTACCAGCGTTAAAACTTGATGTGAACCATGTCTTCGATTTGGGGCAACCTTGTTTCTCTCAGATCCTGTTTTTCTCCATTTCACATGTTCTTTCTCAATTGCGAGCCATGTAAGAACGATTCTCGTGGTCGTGTGATCGCTGGCACGGCATCTATCATGCAGAGGGATGCAGCAACTATTCATTTTTTCTTTGCATTAGCTGTTTCGACAATCGTTGTAAAAGTGTTGTCGCGCTGTTCTCATGATTCAGGGAGGTGATGATTAATAGGTAAACTACGGTTGGTAGGAACTGTTGTGAATTTTGAGCTACAGTTCCGACGTCTTGGCATGTCATAGCCCGTGAGTCAGGACTACAGCTATGGGATGTTTGAAAACTGTAACACGAACTCAGGCCATTCATTACAGAAAAAAGATTAAAAAAAAAAAAAAAAATGAAGTGAATGAATTAATAAGTAAAGAAAGAAAGAAAGAAAAAAGAAAAAGAAAAAAGAACGCGTTCAATGTATCCGGCAATAATGTTGTTTGAAAAGAACTGGCCTTTCGAAAACAACAACAACAACAACAACAAAACAACAAACAAACAAACAAACAAACAAAACAAACCAGCCTTTAGAACTAACCGGATTGTAGTGTGGCCTAACAGTTTCCTTCATCAAGACCACGGGAGCAGAACGATCGGCATTGTGTCAAATGTGAACTTCCCGACTGTTGTGACGTTGCGATCAGCCTGTTATCAGTACCTTGGGTGTTTAACATCATTGCAAAGATGTATAATCACTACTTCTCTTTTAAAGATATGAATACATCACAGTCCCATGGACTGTCACCAATACTAATGATGTTTAACTTTGTTGCAGAGATGTATAACAACTATTCCCCTTTTTAAAGATATGAATATGTCACAGGCCCGTTGGCCTGTTATCAATGCTTATGATTTTTAACAGGTTTTAGAGATACGTAACTGATGTTTTCCTTTTTTCTAAATATGACTGTCGGTGATGTTGAAGCAAGATCAGGACACAAGGAAAAAAAAAATCCCAATCCCAATCTTTGATATTTAACAGGATGCTTGATGAATACCCAGCTAATCTTATCAGGAGAATGAATACTATATATTTCTGTCAAAATGCTCAAACATTTAAAAAAAAAATCACAAACGCATTTAAGTTCATGTTTTGTGATCTTCAATGACACAACCCAAACTGCAACAAGGAGTTTAATTTCTATAGACATTAAAGCAATTTGCAGGTTGTGAATGACAGAAAATGTTTTGTTAAGCACTAAACCGTTGATATATACAATACTTCGGCTATGGCCGGGTCGTTACGAAATATCTATGTTCAATAGCTCTTTGCAAGAGTGACTGAATGTTTGAAAGTATGAACATATGCATCTGTGAGCACCTGCGCGCGCGCGCGTGAGAGAGAGAGAGAGAGAGAGAGAGAGAGAGAGAGAGAGAGAGAGAGAGTCAAACAGACAAGGAATCATAGCCAGAGGCTAAGAAGGCAGACAGCTAGAGGAAACGCAAACGAAATGAGATCACTATTTTCATCCCCATGTCAAGATAAGATTCTAGGCCTACAATTGCTCAAATTCTGCAAACTGAGGATGAAGGAGAATACAGATATCACTTTCTTTTCGGGACAGTATGTTGACCCTAACAGTGTGCAAGGTGATAAAGCTAAAATGGCGTTAGTTTCCATTGTTCTCAAAATTTGATGGAGGCATTACTTCAAAGAAATCTTACTGGCGTTTCTGTTTCCATTTTTCGGGAGGAGGTTGAGACGGGGAGAGGAGGGGAGCGGAGTGTAGGATTGGTGATGGGGAAGCGGTGGGGGAGCACGGTTTTGTTAGGTGCTGTATTGATGTTTAAATTCATGTTTATCTAGAGTTGTTTTTTTTTCGGGCTCACTTTTTCGTTGCTTTGATCATTTGCATGATTATTCTATATTTTGTGAATGAAACACATGCTTGATCAACGATGGGGAGTGGGTAAAAATTACGGTTTAGAAAAGAAGAATGATTTTTTTTAAAAAAATCTTGTCTGGAAACGTTGGAACTCTGTTCTCTTCTGAAATTGCAGAAATGTCTCGTCACATTTTCCCCCAGAAATTATGAGACACATCCCCCCCCCTCTCTCTCTCTCTCTCTCTCTCTCTCTCTCTCTCTCTCTGTCTGTCTGTCTGTCTGTCTCTCTCTCTCTCTCTCTCTGTCTCTGTCTCTCTCTCTGTCTCTCTCTGTCTCTCTGTCTCTCTCTCTCTCTCTCTCTGTCTCTCTCTCTCTCTCTCCTGCCCCTTCTCTCACTCTTCTTCAATTTAATGTCATACTTATTCGTCGGTTTAAGGTAAAGTTTGATTGTAAATCTTCCGAATTCCGACTGTTCCGACATTTGCTTTCTTCAAAATGTAAGAAAAATAAAGAAAAATAACAACAATATCAATCATAAAAAAAAAAATCAGCTGATCACATTTTGCAACATTCTGTAGGTTTACTAATGAGTGTTTTTTGAGCTTCTGATGTTGGTGTCCATGAGGTAGTTTGCAGCCTACATGGCTGGGTTAAAGCAACCTGTATGAAATTCATAGGATGTAAATAATAATTTTAAAAAGTCATGAAACTTCACTGTTGTAACCTCCAAGCCTCTTACTCTCTCCCCCTCCCCTCTCTCTCTCTCTTTATATTTAGTTTGCACAAGCATACGCTAACTATGATTTATGAATTGTTTTCAATCATGCTGAACAAAGAAGCTCAGCGGTTGTTTCTGTGTTATACGCTAATCATTTTGTTGAATATTCCTCCTTTAATTCTTTCCTCAATATTTGATAATTGTATTCTTGTTTCCTTTCTTCTGATTTTTTTTTTTATTTACTTTTTCTTCTTTTGTTGATTTGCTTGCTCGAACAAAATCACATGACTGATGTGTTTCTGATTTTTCCTTTTTTTTATTTAATGGGCTATGTTTGTCAATTTTCACTTGTTGATGTCTTTCCTTTCGTTGTTATAGACATACTGCTGATACTGTACAGATCTGTATCTTACAATTCGATTTCTGCCGTCCGGATAATTAAAAAAAAATTTGATATATCTGCACGGAAGTGATTGAAGAGTGTTGTTGTTCAGTGTGCCAGTGAGACTGCTCGGAAGGGGGGGGGGGGGTCCAGGGATTTAAAATCACCTGATGGAAGAGTATGCCTTCTGAATGCTTTTTTTTTTTTTTTGTCTTCTCTCTCTGTCCTTCTTCTTTACTTTCTTTCTCGTCATTCATTACTTTTTTCTTTCTGTCTTTATTGTCCATTTATATTTTTTACTCGGTTTTAGTTTCTGATTTATTAGTATAATATTATTATTATAACAGCGCCTATCCTCGGTCACAGACCAAGGTCTGAGCGCTTTACAATAAACACACTACCTCACTCACTCATTCCTTATTTGTATTTTTATCCTTCTTTTTTTTTCTGTCTGTCTCCACCTTTTCTGTCATTGATCTTTTTTTCTTTCTACCTTCGTTGTCTGTTTACACCTTTTACCATTTTTTAGTATCTGCTTTCCGTATATCACAATCAACAAAGTATTAGGATTTCTGTTTTGGCGACTATAGGTATTAGAGCTGACGAGGATTGGGGGCATGAGCTGCAATGCTATTTGCCTGCTTGCCTCATTTTTTTTGTGGCATTGACTTTTTTCTTTCTGAGTTTATAATTTTATTCCATGGCCCGGCAGTTCGTGAAGAGACCTTTTTTTTTTTTTCCCCTGTATAGGTTCAACTGT
>JADBJO010015797.1:12500-20000 GCA_016801955.1 Conus betulinus | reverse complement strand
TGTCCTATAGTGACCCCCATGTCCTAACAATAATTCCCCTGTCCTATAGTAACCCCCATGTCCTAACAATGACTCCCCTGTACTTTAGTAACGTCCCTCTCCTCCTATAGTGACCCCCATGTCCTAACAATAATTCCCCTGTCCTATAGTAACCCCCATGTCCTAACAATGACTCCCCTGTCCTGGCGGTGACCCCACTGTGCTATAGTAACCCCCATGTCCTAACAATGACTCCCTGTCTCATAGTGACCCCATTGTCCTAACAATGACTTCCCTGTCCTATTGTGACCCCATGTCCTAACAATGACTCCCTTGTCCTATAGTAACCTCCATGTTCTAACAATGACTCCCTGTCTCATAGTGACCCCCATTGTCCTAACAATGACTTCCCTGTCCTATAGTGACCCCCATGTCCTAACAATGACTCCCCTGTCCTACAGTGACCCCCATGTCCTAACAATGACTCCCCTGTCCTACAGTGACCCCCATGTCCTAACAATGACTTCCCTGTCCTATAGTGACCCCCATGTCCTAACAATTACTCCTCTCTATCCTATAGTAACCCCCATGTCCCAACAATGACTTCCTTGTCCTGCAGTAACCCCCATGTCCTAACAATGACTCCCTGTCCTATAGTAACCCCCCCATCTCCTAACAATGACTCCCTGTCCTATAGTAACCCCCATGTCCTAACAATGACTCCCTGTCCTATAGTAACCCCATGTCTTAAAAATGACTCCCTTGTCCTACAGTAACCCCCATGTCCTAACAATGACTCCCTTGTCCTATAGTGACCCCCATGTCTTAACAATGACTCCCTTGTCCTATAGTGACCCCCATGTCTTAACATGACTCCCTTGTCCTATAGTGACCCCCATGTCTTAACAATGACTCCCTTGTCCTATAGTGACCCCCATGTCTTAAACAATGACTCCCTTGTCCTATAGTGACCCCCATGTCTTAACAATGACTCCCTTGTCCTATAGTGACCCCCATGGCCTAACAATGACTCCCCTGTCCTAACAGTGACTTCCCTGTCCTATTGTGGCTCTCATGTCCTAACAATGACTTCCATGTCTTGAAAGTGACACCCATGTCCTAAAAGTGACTCCCTGTCCTGTAGTAATCCCCACATCCTAACAATGACTCCATGTCCCACCGTAATCTCCCATGTCCTAACAAATGACTCCCATGTCCTATAGTGACCCCCTGTCCTAACTGTGATTCCCATGTCCTAACAGAGACTCCCCTGTCCAAACAGTCACCCCCCATGCCCTAACGGTGTCTCCCCTGTCCTAATGGCAGCTCCCGTGTCTTACAAGCGCGACTCCTCTGTCCTAAGATTAACTCTCCTGTTTCAAAAGAAACACCTCCCCTTATTGGAACACCTCTGTCCTAAGAGTTACCCCCTGTCCTAACAGTGACTCATCTGTCGTACCAGTGACTCCATGGAATAAGCAGGTTAGCTAGCTCGCAGCGTTTACAAATTATAAACAAGAATCCTTCGTGACAAGATACAAATTCCCAGTTTTCTTTTTTTTTTTTTACAGAAAAGAATTCTTCAGCAGACAGAGACAAAACAAAATACGGAGGCAGTCAAGAACCAAGTAACTTGCCAATTAACAAACAAACAATCACACACACACACACACACACACACACACACACCACACACACACACACACACACACACACACACACACACACACACACACACACACACACACACTCATACTGATTCTAAATTTTACGGAAATAAAGCATGTTAAAAAGTCGGTAACATTTCTTTAACATTTGAAAGTCTGTGTTGACAAATCACTTCACCATCTCCAATATCATAACCATCCAACAAACGAACGAAACACTACTAACGAGGTAACAATCTCATAATCGATAATAAGTAAATCAATAGGGACACACACTGCTAGGTGGGCACATCATTAACAAGAACACAGCCAACGGTTCGACTGATAATAGAACGTAGTCACCTACCAAACCGCAAATGTCTATCTAACAACGTAAGAAACTTTTTTTTTTTATATATCATTTTGCTGCCAAAAGGCTTAGATCAGATCTTGAACAATGAATGAAAGTAACAACTGGACCTGTCAATCGATGAGCCGATCAAAACCAATCCACGGTCACGTTTGTGGCCAAGTTGAAAGAGAAGTATTTTCTGAGCAAAACCACATATTAAAGTAACCGCGTTCAATGTGAGAACATGACCTGAAATATACAGGTCTTTCACACGCAGATCAGTTTCTTCTTCATTCAACAATTAGAAAAAAATGTTGAAGCGATGCTGATATATAAGTATTTGTCACTTCTTGAAAAAATCTCAATCCATGGTGAGGTGTTTGAACGTCTATGACATTGATTGATTGACTGACTAATCAACTGAGTGACTGATGCACTGTATCTCTTAATTTACAGTTGGATAATTTTTTTTTATCATTTGGCTGTTTATTTCTTTGCCTAAATATCACTCTATTTGCCCTCGTCTAATCACTACGATACACCAGTAGAAACTGACTGAACACTGTCCGAAACAACAAACACATCTATCGGTGATTGTCCATAAGAATATACACTAAGAGAAGTTTTAAGACTAGAATTTATACGCTTATAACGAGAAATGCAGGCATCGTTGCTGACCAGAAATAAACAAAACAAGAAAACGTTTGACTAAAAATTAAACCCAAATCACTTCACAGCAACGATCGTCGAATTTCATGAAATTCAAAAGCAATTGATCGATTTTGTAACAAACATGGATTTAAAAAAAAAAAAGAAACTGTAGCAATGTCAACAATGAACCGGATTTTTACAGCCAAAAAGACATACACAAAAAAAACCATCGCACAGAAAAAAGTAAGATTAAAAAGAGAATGCACCACACACAGAGAGAGAGAGAGAGAGAGAGAGAGAGAGAGAGAGAGAGAGAGAGAGAGAGAGAGAGAGAGAAACATTCTTCTGTCTCTGTGTCGGTACAGAGGGCAAAGGAAGCTGCTGCCCTCCTCACTCCCCTGACTTATAATAAAAGGAAGGAGCAGGTATGTCTTCCACCCCCCCCCCCCCCCTAATCCCCCCCCCCCCCCCCCATCCCCATCCTACCAAATCTAACAATGTTGGAATACCATTCCCCGTCCCCCATCCTTTTCATCCCGCTTCCAGTTGTCACCACTTGCTTATCATGGTCCTCCCTCCCAATCCCCACCCCACCAAACAATTCCCCCCCCCCCCCCCCTGTCCTTCCTACCCCCACCCACCCGATCCCCTGAGTTTCTCGTCTGTATACACTGCTGGGCAAAAGCCAAAACCCTATCATCGCCTCTCGGCGGTACTCGAAGAGACAGAACAACTTCTGCCGAGGAAAGGAAAGGACCCTAGTACAGTCAAAGGGAAACAATTCCCGCCGAATTCACGATCAAAGGGAAACCACGCCGGCAGGCGTAGGTTTGGCGACTGCGCTGTAAGGTGGGGGAAGGGGCGTCTCCCAGCTTCTCGTCTCTCTCCACGTTCAGGTGAGGCCTGAAGAGGATTTTCAGCCTCTGGGGAAAGAAACAGATTGATTGATGACACAAACAAATAAACAAACCCGTGTACAGTTTCGTTTTCTAACTACACCGGACAACAATTACTGCCCCTATTGCTACTCTTGGTACTGCTCGAACTACCTTTCCTCCTCATCTTTCTCTTTTTCTATTTCCTTCTCCTCCTCCTCCTCCTTCTACTACTATTACCAGCGCTGCTGCTGCTGCTACGGCTGTTACAACAACAACAACAACAAATTACTATTGCTACTTCTTCTGCTTTTAACACCACCACCACCACCACCACCACACCCAAGGACGTAAGGCGAAAAGGGACCTAAGATAGTTGAAATTTTGTAGTCTATGTACAGAGGAACTCGTCACTGGGCACCTCCCCCTACCAATGTTGCTGCTGCTGCTGCTGCTGCTACTACCACCAGTAGGAATACAACAACTTCTGTTGCTGCTACCACTACTTGAGAAAGTAAAGTGAGGAATGAGACCTCAGTAGGTGCAGTGTCGTAGACCATGTAGAGAGGACAATCACAATCAACAGCCGCCGTGGCGAAGTGGTTAGCGTCGCGGACTCCCGGCTCGGAGATCGCCGGTTCGATTCCCATCAGAGTCATGTGGGATTTTTCTGCCCCGACAGGCTCCTACCCAGAGCTGAATTTGCTACGGGCTCAATTGGGAAGACTGGGAACACACAGTCGAGTTTCATCCACTTAATGGACGCGTCTCTGAGAGTGCTGCGCAAATTTCCTGACCAACACTGCAGGTGTCTGTATCTCTCGGGCCTGGTTGACGCCGGGATATACTATTATGAAAGAAAGCGTAGAGTACAGCCCTGTCATGCAGTGTCAGACCGAAATGGAAATCCATAGCATCATCTTCATCATCCTCATTCTCATCAATCAGCATAAAAAAAAGAAAATCACAATTGAACTACTACTACTACTACTACTGCTGCTATTAGTACTACTACTACTACTACTACTACTACTACTACTGCTGCTGCTGCTGCTACTACTACTACTACTACTACTACTACTACTACTACTACTACTACTTGAACAGTTGAGCGGATTGTTTATCTCTCACACTGATCTGAAACCCCAAACACAGCTTATGTCAAAGACCTCTGGCAAGAGGAATGGATAACAAATAAATTGTACAAAATCCGTCCAAACCTGAAAGTTTTTACCAAGTTCTTGAGGCGGCCGTGAAGAAGAAACAGGTCTTGTGTCGTTTGCATACAGGCCACTTTTTTTTTTTTTACACCCACTCTTATCTTTAAAAAGGTGAAGAAGCTCCGTGGTGCATTCCATGTCATGTACCACTCACAGTTAAACACATCAATGTAGAGTGTTGAGATTTGCATGATGTGAGACATAAACACGTTACAGCAGACTCCATGAAAACCTTGTTCAGAGATGTCCCACCTGATGTGATCTTTGCATTTCTGAGGATGATCATCTGATCTAAGATTTACGGAAGAAAGATTTTAACGATGTTTCCGTGTGTTTTTTAGAAGGTGTATTTTAAAGAGCTGTGCGAATGTGTGTGTGTGTGTGTGTGTGTGTGTGTGTGTGTGTGTGTGTGTGTGCGTGCGTGCGTGCGTGTGTGCGTGTGTGTGTGTGTGTGTGTGTGTGTGTGTGTGTGTGTGTGTGTGTGTGTGTATATTTTCTGACCAACACTGCAGGTGTCTGTATGTATGTGTGTTGTCAGGACAACTTTGAGTTAATCTGACAATAAATGGGTTTCAGTCAGTATGTATGTGTGTGTGTGTTTTGTGTGAGTGTGTGTGTGTGTGTGTGTGTGTGTGTGTGTGTGTGTGTGTGTGTGTGTGTGTGTGTGTGTGCGTGCAACATTACCTTACCTTATCTACTGCTACGACTGCTACCACTCCCAATAGCCCCCCCCCCCTCCCGCCCCCCCCCCCCCCCCTCCCCCCCTCCCCCCCCCCCCCCCCCAGTGACGTACAGTGAAGAAGGGCCCCTCGGTGATGAGAATCTGTAGACCATGTAGAGAGGGATGACGCCGATGGAGGAGAGCGCCATGAGGACGCCGATGGCGTGGGCCCAGCTGGGGAAATGGTAATCCACGTAGGTCACCGGCACGTAGGTCAGGATGTTGAACATCACCACGCCCTGCCACGTGCACACACCCATCACATCAGAGGGGCGCCCGCCAGAGGGCGCATTTCTTGTGCTTCAACCTAACAAGAGTTTGTCTGACCATGTCTGGCGCGTTAAGGGCAACCATCATGGCTGACCAACATTAGAAAGGGTTTCCTTTAGGACCTGTAGCCCTTGTAGGCAACATTAGATTTGTTTGTATTAAAAGATGAAGTGGAATGTCAACTGGAAAGGCTGAAATAAAAAACTGGACGGTGTAAATGTCATCTTTAAAAAAATCTCTCTCTCTCTCTCTCTCTCTCTCTCTCTCTCTCTCTCTCTCTCTCTCTCTCTCTCATTTCAGAACTATTCACATACACGCGCACGCACACACACTCGCGCGCGCGCGCGCGCGCGTACACACACACACACACACACACACACACACACATACACACACACACGCGCGCGCGCGCGCGCGCGCGCGTGGTGACATCATGCATAAGTATATAAACCTGACCAGTGAGCATCACTCCAGTAATGAGTGGCGTAGTGACGTCATCAATGTACCAACCTGACCAGTGACCCTCATCCCAGTAATGAGTGGCGTGGTGACGTCATCAGTGTACCAACCTGACCAGTGACCCTCACCCCAGTAATGAGTGGCGTGGTGACGTCATTAGTGTACCAACCTGACCAGTGACCCTCACCCCAGTAATGAGTAGTGTTGTGACGTCATCAGCGTACCAACCTGACCAGTGACCCTCACCCCAGTAATGAGTGGCGTGGTGACGGTCCAGCAGATTTTCCACAGGACGCAGGGGTAGAAGCCGAACATGTCCTTGAGGGCTTCATAGAACCGGTTCACCCCTGTCACACACACACACACACACACACACACACACACACACACACACACACACACACACACACACATCCTACATCAGGTCACGTAGGTGTTCCTCTTCCCACCCACCCCACCCCCCAGCTCCGGTGATACAACACTTACACAAAAGCAAAAAAACAGACATACAAACAGACGAAGTCCCCCCCCCCCCTCTCCCAACCCTCCCTCCGTGCAGTTCATATGAATTATCATCATTTATCAAACTCCGCTGTTTCGAAGTGAAGTGACTGCAGGCGAAAACTGAAAAAAAAAAAAAAAAACTCAATGAAAAATTACTATTCCTCCAAACGAAGGACACAAACAAATTATCAGACTAACACAGCGCGTTTTGCCCTTTTGGGGTCTTCTTCGGGCAAGACAAACAAACAACATTCAAGACAATGAAAACCAAGAACGAACAATTATTCATCCGCTCTCATTGGCACAAAATGGATGTAAATGATTGTTCGTTCTTCGTTTTTATGGCTTTGAAATCGTCTTGTCTAAAGAAGACCAAAGAGGTCGAAACGCGTTGAGTTTGTCTTGTAATTTGTTTGTTTCTTTCGTTCGGCGGAAAATTAACGTTTCTTTTAAGTTTGATTTAAATTCTGCTATTAAATGAAGGAATCTTTTTGCTTGTATGAAAAGAGTGAGCTTCTAACTACTGACCAAAAAAAAAACTATAGTAATCCAATGTTTGATATGAAAATAACCCCACTTCCCCTCAAATCGGCACCATTGGTCGGCCAAATCAGACAGGCGCATGCCACTGGCACACACAACATAAATACAGAGATGGCAGCAATAAACGTTTCTGCATAAAAGCATAACTACACCAAAATACCTATTTGATTCCAACCACACAGAGGCGATTTTCATGATGTTATATAAAGGATACACACTAATCGTAAAGCTCACTATAAACGAAGAAAATTGTCCACATTAAATCAGTGTTGTAATGAGG
>JADBJO010015797.1:5000-7500 GCA_016801955.1 Conus betulinus | reverse complement strand
GGATATTTGAATAGAGCAGACACAGAGCAGGAGAGGATGATACAATACAGTTGAGGACAGCCATAGAGGGGGGTAGAACAGAAGGCTTTAATAGAGGCAGGGCAGCTCAGAGCAGTTGACGAGAAGACAGCACGATAGAGTGCAGTCCCACAGGGTGGAGTAGTGCAGAAAGACCGGAACGGAACCGAACAAGACGTGAAGCAAACGAACGACTGGATACATTGTGTGGCAAGTGTCAACAACAACAGCACCAGCACCACTGCTTCCACTACAACCACAACCACCCACCACTACCATTACCGCTGCTGCTGCTGCTGCTGCTGCTGCTGTTGTTGTTGTTTGTTGCTGCTGCTGCTACTACTACTACTACTACTACTACTACTACTACTACTACTACTACTACTACTACTACTACTACTATTTGTTCTACCATTACGCTTCCTCCTCCTCCTCTTCCTCCTACTGTCACTATTAATGTCACTATTACTACTACGACGACGACGGCGACGACGGCGACAACGAAGTATGATAATCAGTGAGATTATAACCCCCCCCCCCCCCCACACACACACACACACAATGATAATAACACCCAACCAGAACAAAGATCATCAATTTGTCTCTGTCCTCTAGTATTGTACCAGACCACCTCAAACAAACCGTTGTCACTTCTCTGCTGAACAAGCTCTTGACAACTACCGTCCCCATCTCCAGTCTACCCCTTTTTGTCTCCAAAGGTCGTCGTCCTCTCTCACAATTCCAGACGCATCGTACCAAGGAAGCCCTTGAGGACTTACCGCAATCGCCATACAGAAAGTTCCATCCCACCGAGACAACACTACTTCAGTTCACAGGTCTCACGCTCTCAAACACTGACGGTGGAGGAGTGTCTGTTCTTGCTCTTCTCGATCTGTCTGCAGCTTTCCATACTTAGGACCATTTATATTTCAGTTCAGACTGACCCTTACCTTTGACATATCAAGCACTGCTCTTGCCTGGTTCTCTACGTTTGTCAAATCGAAGACAGTCTGTCGCTGCCGATGGTCTCCTGTCCTCGCTTAGACCTCTCGTGCATGGTGTCCCACAGGGCTCTGTACCGTGGCCTGTCCTTTCCATGTTGTATACGTGCGCTCTGTCCGATTCAGTTCTGAACATGGTTGCCATTTCCACGACTACGCTGACGACACTCAGCTACTAGATCAGCTCCATCTTGTGATGTGTCTATATTTCTTTGCAATATTTCTCTCTCTCCTCTGTCAAAGACTGGATGTTGCGGAAGAAACGTCATCTCAATAAAAGCAAAACTGAGGCGCTCTGTCCTGGCTCCCAGACGTTTCTGCTCCTTGTCTTGGAGAGTGTTTTAATGGTGGGGTGACTGAAATTCCCTTTCAAACATCTGTGCGGAATCTCGGTGTTGTAATCAATAAAGAAAAAAATCTCTCGACACATGATGATATCAGTCAAGTCCTTTAATCTGCCACCCATGAACTGAATAAGAATTGCATTAATTCGTATCTTTCTCAATCCGGAAGCTGTCTGGAACATTCAACTAGTCCCTTCCTTGATTCTGAATCCGTTTCTACCACCGTAATTCACACCATACTAGTCTGTCTTCTCAAGAAATTTCTCTTCTTCAACGCATTCAAAACAACGCCACCGACTTGATTTTCCGAAAGTCAAAAAGAGATAACGCCACTCCGCTACTGATAACACTTCACTGGCTGTCCACTGTATCTCGAATTAAATTCAAGACTGCTGTGCTGGCTCTCCGTTGTTTTGAAGTGTCTTCGCCCTCCTCCTCTCTCTCTCTCTCTCTCTCTCTCTCTCTCTCTCTCTCTCTCTCTCTCTCTCTCTCTCTCTCCTTCAGATCTATCAACCATCCGTTCTCTCAGATTCAGTTCAGTCCCCCAAACTAGTCCTTGGCCAAAGATCATTCCGCTGTCCAGCTCCTATTGTTTGGAACTCGCTGCAATCCTCACACAGAAACATTCGAGCCCCGAACACCAGCAAAACTGTAGACGTACCTTTCTTTCCGTAAAAAGTTAGAGCTGACTCGCCATCCTAAGAGAACAGTGCTCTGTACAGCCAGTTGGTGTTGTTTGTTTGCTTACATTCAAAAGATTGTCAAGTATTTGTTTGTCCAGTATTTGTATGCATGAGTACTTGGTTCATTTTACGCCTATGTTGTGAGGTATTGCGTTATACAAAAGTTATCACCGTCATTATTATAATCATTTTATTATAATTGAGGTTGTTGTTGTTGTGTTTTTTGTTGTTCTTGTTGCTGCTGCTGTTGTTGTTTCTGTTGTTGTTGTTATTCTTCTTCTTCTTTTTTTTTTCCTTCTTTTTTTCTTTCTTTTTTTTCCTCCTTCTTCTTAATATGGTATTAGTATTATAGTTTATTGTTGTTTTTGTCGTTATTGTTGTTATTTATTATTAAGAACCAGAGCAAGATTAAGAACAATAATAATAAGAATTATTGTTTCATTAGTAGTAGTAG